>JANJGN010002171.1:5000-83711 GCA_026770705.1 Isurus oxyrinchus
AACAGATAGAGGCAGGGGAGAGAGAGATGGAGAGAGAAAGAGAGGGAGACAGAAAGAGGCAGGGGAGAGAGAAAGAGAGAGAGAGAGAGGGGCAGGGGAGAGAGAGATGGAGAGAGAAGAGAGAGAGAGAGGGGCAGGGGAGAGAGAGGATGGAGACAGAGAGAGAGAGAGAGAGAGGGGCAGGGGGAGAGAGAAAGAGAGAGAGAGAGGGGCAGGGGAGAGAGAGATGGAGAGAGAAAGAGAGAGAGAGAGAGAGGCAGGGAGAGAGAAAGAGAGAGAGAGAGGGGCAGGGGAGAGAGAGATGGAGACAGAAAGAGAAAGAGAGAGAGAGAGAGGCAGGGGAGAGAGAGATGGAGACAGAAAGAGAGAGAGAGGGACAGAGAGAGGCAGGGGAGAGAAATGGAGAGAGAAAAAGAGAGAGAGAGAGAGAGACAGAGAGGGGCAGGGGAGAGAGAGAGAGAGATGGAGACAGAAAAAGAGAGAGAGACAGAGAGAGGCAGGGGAGAGAGAGAGAGATGGAGACAGAAAGAGAGAGAGAGAGAGGCAGGGGAGAGAGAGATGGAGACAGAAAGAAAGAAAGAGAGAGAGAGAGAGGCAGGGGAGAGAGAGATGGAGACCGAAAGAAAGAGAGAGAGAGAGAGAGAGGCAGGGGAGAGAGAGATGGAGACCGAAAGAAAGAGAGAGAGAGAGAGAGAGGGGCAGGGGAGAGAGAGAGAGATGGAGACAGAAAAGAGAGAGAGACAGAGAGAGGCAGGGGAGAGAGAGATGGAGACAGAAAGAGACAGAGAGAGAGAGAGGGGCAGGGGAGAGAGAGATGGTGACAGAAAGAAAGAAAGAGAGAGAGAGAGAGAGGCAGGATAGAGAGAGAGAGATGGAGACAGAAAAGAGAGAGAGACAGAGAGAGGCAGGGGAGAGAGAGATGGAGACAGAAAGAAAGAGAGAGAGAGAGAGAGGGGCAGGGGAGAGAGAGAGAGAGAGAGAGAGAGGGGCAGGGAGACAGAGTGATGGTGACAGAAAGAGAGAGACAGAGAGAGAGGCAAGGGAGAGAGAGATGGAGAGAGAGAGAGAGAGAGGGAGACAGAGGCAGGGGAGAGAGAGATGGAGAGAGAGAGAGAGGGAGACAGAGGCAGGGGAGAGAGAGATGGAGAGAGAAAGAGAGAGAGAGAGAGGGGCAGGGGAGAGAGAGATGGAGACAGAAAGAGAGAGAGAGAGAGAGGCAGGGCAGAGAGAGATGGTGACAGAAAGAGAGAGAGAGGGACAGGGGAGAGAGAGATGGAGACAGAAAGAGAGAGAGAGAGAGAGGCAGGGCAGAGAGAGATGGTGACAGAAAGAGAGAGAGAGGAGCAGGGGAGAGAGAGATGGTGACAGAAAGAGAGAGAGAGGGGCAGGGGAGAGAGAGATGGAGACAGAAAGAGAGAGAGAGAGGGGCAGGGAGAGAGAGATGGAGACAGAAAGAGAGAGAGAGAGGGGCAGGGAGAGAGAGATGGAGACAGAAAGAAAGAGAGAGAGGGGCAGGGAGAGAGAGATGGTGACAAAGAGAGAGAGAGAGAGGCAGGGCAGAGAGAGATGGTGACAGAAAGAGAGAGAGAGGGGCAGGGGAGAGAGAGATGGTGACAGAAAGAGAGAGAGGGGCAGGGGAGAGAGAGATGGAGACAGAAAGAGAGAGAGAGAGGGGCAGGGAGAGAGAGATGGAGACAGAAAGAGAGAGAGAGAGGGCAGGGAGAGAGAGATGGAGACAGAAAGAAAGAGAGAGAGGGGCAGGGAGAGAGAGATGGTGACAGAAAGAGAGAGAGAGAGGGGCAGGGGAGAGAGAGTGATGGAGACAGAAAGAAAGAGAGAGAGGCAGGGGAGAGAGAGATGGAGAGAGAAAGAGAGAGAGAGAGGGGCAGGGGAGAGAGATGGAGACAGAAAGAGAGAGAGAGAGAGAGGGGCAGGGGAGAGAGTGATGGAGACAGAAAGAAAGAGAGAGAGAGAGAGAGGCAGGGGAGAGAGAGATGGAGACAGACAGAGAGAGAGAGGGACATGGGAGAGAGAGATGGAGACAGAAAGACAGAGAGAGAGAGAGGCAGGGGAGAGAGAGATGGAGACAGAAAGACAGAGAGAGAGAGAGGCAGGGGAGAGAGAGATGGTGACAGAAAGAGAGAGAGAGAAAGGCAGGGGAGAGAGAGATGGAGACAGAAAGACAGAGAGAGAGAGAGACAGGCAGGGGAGAGAGAGATGGTGACAGAAAGAGAGAGAGAGAGGGGCAGGGGAGAGAGAGATGGAGACAGACAGAGAGAGAGAGGGGCAGGGGAGAGAGAGATGGAGACAGACAGAGAGAGAGAGAAAGGGGCAGGGGAGAGAGAGTGATGGAGACAGAAAGAGAGAGAGAGAGAGAGACATGGGAGAGAGAGAAAGAGAAAAGGGGAGAGGGAGAAAGGGGCAGAGGGAAGGGGACAGAGAGAAAGGCAGAGTGGAAAAGGGAGGACCAGAGGAGAGCGGAGCAGCCGGGGGCACGGGAACGGGTAATAGCGGCACAAGAAAGCGGAGACAGAGAGGGGGGTTGGACACAGAAAGATCCCAGACTCACCTCCGGAGATTCCACTCAGGCCCGGCAACTGGAGGCGGTGCATCCGCGATGGGAGGAGCAGAGGGAGAGAGAGAGACAGAGAGACTCACAGAGTGAAAGAGAAGGAGCAATATCACTCAAATAGACCAGAGAGATTTACACAGTGTGATAGGAGGAAAGGACTGTCACTCAGAGAGAGAGATTTACACAGTGTTATAGGAGGAAAGGACTGTCACTCAGAGAGAGAGATTTACACAGTGTTATAGGAGGAAAGGACTGTCACTCAGAGAGAGAGATTTACACAGTGTGATAGGAGGAAAGGACTGTCACTCAGAGAGAGAGATTTACACAGTGTTATAGGAGGAAAGGACTGTCACTCAGAGAGAGAGATTTACACAGTGTTATAGGAGGAAAGGACTGTCACTCAGAGAGATTTACACAGTGTTATAGGAGGAAAGGACTGTCACTCAGAGAGAGAGATTTACACAGTGTTATAGGAGGAAAGGACTGTCACCCAGAGAGAGAGAGATTTACACAGTGTTATAGGAGGAAAGGACTGTCACTCAGAGAGAGAGAGATTTCCACAGTGTTATAGGAGGAAAGGACTGTCACTCAGAGAGAGAGATTTACACAGTGTTATAGGAGGAAAGGACTGTCACTCAGAGAGAGAGATTTACACAGTGTTATAGGAGGAAAGGACTGTCACTCAGAGAGAGAGATTTACACAGTGTTATAGGAGGAAAGGACTGTCACTCAGAGAGAGAGATTTACACAGTGTTATAGGAGGAAAGGACTGTCACTCAGAAAGAGAGATTTACACAGTGTTATAGGAGGAAAGGACTGTCACTCAGAGAGAGAGATTTACACAGTGTTATAGGAGGAAAGGACAGTCACTCAGAGAGAGAGATTTACACAGTGTTATAGGAGGAAAGGACTGTCACTCAGAGAGAGAGATTTACACAGTGTTATAGGAGGAAAGGACTGTCACTCAGAGAGAGAGAGATTTACACAGTGTTATAGGAGGAAAGGACTGTCACTCAGAGAGAGAGATTTACACAGTGTTATAGGAGGAAAGGACTGTCACTCAGAGAGAGAGATTTACACAGTGTTATAGGAGGAAAGGACTGTCACTCAGAGAGAGAGATTTACACAGTGTTATAGGAGGAAAGGACTGTCACTCAGAGACAGAGATTTACACAGTGTAATAGGAGGAAAGGACTGTCACTCAGAGAGAGAGAGATTTACACAGTGTTATAGGAGGAAAGGACTGTCACTCAGAGAGAGAGAGATTTACACAGTGTTATAGGAGGAAAGGACTGTCACTCAGAGAGAGATTTACACAGTGTTATAGGAGGAAAGGACTGTCACTCAGAGAGAGAGATTTACACAGTGTTATAGGAGGAAAGGACTGTCACTCAGAGAGAGAGATTTACACAGTGTTATAGGAGGAAAGGACTGTCACTCAGAGAGAGAGAGATTTACACAGTGTTATAGGAGGAGAGGACTGTCACTCAGAGAGAGAGATTTACACAGTGTTATAGGAGGAAAGGACTGTCACTCAGAGAGAGAGAGATTTACACAGTGTTATAGGAGGAAAGGACTGTCACTCAGAGAGAGAGATTTACACAGTGTTATAGGAGGAAAGGACTGTCACTCAGAGAGAGAGATTTACACACTGTTATAGGAGGAAAGGACTGTCACTCAGAGAGAGAGAGATTTACACAGTGTTATAGGAGGAAAGGACTGTCACTCAGAGAGAGAGATTTACACAGTGTCATAGGAGGAAAGGACTGTCACTCAGAGAGAGAGAGATTTACACAGTGTTATTGAGGAAAGGACTGTCACTCAGAGAGAGAGATTTACACAGTGTTATAGGAGGAAAGGACTGTCACTCAGAGAGAGAGATTTACACAGTGTTATAGGAGGAAAGGACTGTCACTCAGAGAGAGAGAGAGATTTACACAGTGTTATAGGAGGAAAGGACTGTCACTCAGAGAGAGATTTACACAGTGTTATAGGAGGAAAGGACTGTCACTCAGAGAGAGAGATTTACACAGTGTTATAGGAGGAAAGGACTGTCACTCAGAGAGAGAGAGATTTACACAGTGTTATAGGAGGAAAGGACTGTCACTCAGAGAGAGAGATTTACACAGTGTTATAGGAGGAAAGGACTGTCACTCAGAGAGACAGATTTACACAGTGTTATAGGAGGAAAGGACTGTCACTCAGAGAGAGAGATTTACACAGTGTTATAGGAGGAAAGGACTGTCACTCAGAGAGAGAGATTTACACAGTGTAATAGGGGGAAAGGACTGTCACTCAGAGAGAGAGATTTACACAGTGTTATAGGAGGAAAGGACTGTCACTCAGAGAGAGAGATTTACACAGTGTTATAGGAGGAAAGGACAGTCACTCAGAGAGAGAGATTTACACAGTGTTATAGGAGGAAAGGACTGTCACTCAGAGAGAGAGATTTACACAGTGTTATAGGAGGAAAGGACTGTCACTCAGAGAGAGAGATTTACACAGTGTTATAGGAGGAAAGGACTGTCACTCAGAGAGAGATTTACACAGTGTTATAGGAGGAAAGGACTGTCACTCAGAGAGAGAGATTTACACAGTGTTATAGGAGGAAAGGACTGTCACTCAGAGAGAGAGAGATTTACACAGTGTTATAGGAGGAAAGGACTGACACTCAGAGAGAGAGATTTACACAGTGTTATAGGAGGAAAGGACTGTCACTCAGAGAGAGAGAGATTTACACAGTGTTATAGGAGGAAAGGACTGTCACTCAGAGAGAGAGATTTACACAGTGTTATAGGAGGAAAGGACTGTCACTCAGAGAGAGAGATTTACACAGTGTTATAGGAGGAAAGGACTGTCACTCAGAGAGAGAGATTTACACAGTGTTATAGGAGGAAAGGACTGTCACTCAGAGAGAGAGATTTACACAGTGTTATAGGAGGAAAGGACTGTCACTCAGAGAGAGAGATTTACACAGTGTTATAGGAGGAAATGACTGTCACTCAGAGAGAGAGAGATTTACACAGTGTTATAGGAGGAAAGGACTGTCACTCAGAGAGAGAGATTTACACAGCGTTATAGGAGGAAAGGACTGTCATTCAGAGAGAGAGAGATTTACACAGTGTTATAGGAGGAAAGGACTGTCACTCAGAGAGAGAGAGATTTACACAGTGTTATAGGAGGAAAGGACTGTCACTCAGAGAGAGAGATTTACACAGTGTTATAGGAGGAAAGGACTGTCACTCAGAGAGAGAGAGATTTACACAGTGTTATAGGAGGAAAGGACTGTCACTCAGAGAGAGAGAGATTTACACAGTGTTAAAGGAGGAAAGGACTGTCACTCAGAGAGAGAGATTTACAGTGTTATAGGAGGAAAGGACTGTCACTCAGAGAGAGAGATTTACACAGTGTTATAGGAGGAAAGGACTGTCACTCAGAGAGAGAGATTTACACAGTGTTATAGGAGGAAAGGACTGTCACTCAGAGAGAGAGAGATTTACACAGTGTTATAGGAGGAAAGGACTGTCACTCAGAGAGAGAGATTTACACAGTGTTATAGGAGGAAAGGACTGTCACTCAGAGAGAGAGAGATTTACACAGTGTTATAGGAGGAAAGGACTGTCACTCAGAGAGAGAGAGATTTACACAGTGTTATAGGAGGAAAGGACTGTCACTCAGAGAGAGAGAGATTTACACAGTGTTATAGGAGGAAAGGACTGTCACTCAGAGAGAGAGATTTACACAGTGTTATAGGAGGAAAGGACTGTCACTCAGAGAGAGAGAGATTTACACAGTGTTATAGGAGGAAAGGACTGTCACTCAGAGAGAGAGAGATTTACACAGTGTTATAGGAGGAAAGGATGTCACTCAGAGAGAGAGATTTACACAGTGTTATAGGAGGAAAGGACTGTGACTCAGAGAGAGAGATTTACACAGTGTTATAGGAGGAAAGGACTGTCACTCAGAGAGAGAGATTTACACAGTGTTATAGGAGGAAAGGACTGTCACTCAGAGAGAGAGATTTACACAGTGTTATAGGAGGAAAGGACTGTCACTCAGAGAGAGAGATTTACACAGTGTTATAGGAGGAAAGGACTGTCACTCAGAGAGAGAGAGATTTACACAGTGTTATAGGAGGAAAGGACTGTCACTCAGAGAGAGAGATTTACACAGTGTTATAGGAGGAAAGGACTGTCACTCAGAGAGAGAGATTTACACAGTGTTATAGGAGGAAAGGACTGTCACTCAGAGAGAGAGAGATTTACACAGTGTTATAGGAGGAAAGGACTGTCACTCAGAGAGAGAGATTTACACAGTGTTATAGGAGGAAAGGACTGTCACTCTGAGAGAGAGAGATTTACACAGTGTTATAGGAGGAAAGGACTGTCACTCAGAGAGACAGATTTACACAGTGTTATAGGAGGAAAGGACTGTCACTCAGAGAGAGAGAGATTTACACAGTGTTATAGGAGGAAAGGACTGTCACTCAGAGAGACAGATTTACACAGTGTTATAGGAGGAAAGGACTGTCACTCAGAGAGAGAGAGATTTACACAGTGTTATAGGAGGAAAGGACTGTCACTCAGAGAGAGAAATTTACACACTGTTATAGGGGGAAAGGACTGTCACTCAGAGAGAGAGATTTACACAGTGTTATAGGAGGAAAGGACTGTCACTCAGAGAGAGAGATTTACACAGTGTTATAGGAGGAAAGGACTGTCACTCAGAGAGAGAGACATTTACACAGTGTTATAGGAGGAAAGGACTGTCACTCAGAGAGAGAGATTTACACAGTGTTATAGGAGGAAAGGACTGTGACTCAGAGAGGGAGATTTACACAGTGTTATAGGAGGAAAGGACTGTCACTCAGAGAGAGAGATTTACACAGTGTTATAGGAGGAAAGGACTGTCACTCAGAGAGAGAGAGATTTACACAGTGTTATAGGAGGAAAGGACTGTCACTCAGAGAGAGAGATTTACACAGTGTTATAGGAGGAAAGGACTGTCACTCAGAGAGAGAGATTTACACAGTGTAATAGGAGGAAAGGACTGTCACTCAGAGAGAGAGATTTACACAGTGTTATAGGAGGAAAGGACTGTCACTCAGAGAGAGAGATTTACACAGTGTTATAGGAGGAAAGGACTGTAACTCAGAGAGAGAGATTTACACAGTGTTATAGGAGGAAAGGACTGTCACTCAGAGAGAGAGAGATTTACACAGTGTTATAGGAGGAAAGGACTGTCACTCAGAGAGAGAGATTTACACAGTGTTATAGGAGGAAAGGATTGTCACTCAGAGAGAGAGATTTACACAGTGTTATAGGAGGAAAGGACTGTCACAGAGAGAGAGAGAGATTTACACAGTGTTATAGGAGGAAAGGACTGTCACTCAGAGAGAGAGAGATTTACACAGTGTTATAGGAGGAAAGGACTGTCACTCAGAGAGAGAGATTTACAGTGTTATAGGAGGAAAGGACTGTCACTCAGAGAGAGAGATTTACACAGTGTTATAGGAGGAAAGGACTGTCACTCAGAGAGAGAGATTTACACAGTGTTATAGGAGGAAAGGACTGTCACTCAGAGAGAGAGAGATTTACACAGTGTTATAGGAGGAAAGGACTGTCACTCAGAGAGAGAGATTTACACAGTGTTATAGGAGGAAAGGACTGTCACTCAGAGAGAGAGAGATTTACACAGTGTTATAGGAGGAAAGGACTGTCACTCAGAGAGAGAGAGATTTACACAGTGTTATAGGAGGAAAGGACTGTCACTCAGAGAGAGAGAGATTTACACAGTGTTATAGGAGGAAAGGACTGTCACTCAGAGAGAGAGATTTACACAGTGTTATAGGAGGAAAGGACTGTCACTCAGAGAGAGAGATTTACACAGTGTTATAGGAGGAAAGGACTGTCACTCAGAGAGAGAGATTTACACAGTGTTATAGGAGGAAAGGACTGTCACTCAGAGAGAGAGATTTACACAGTGTTATAGGAGGAAAGGACTGTCACTCAGAGAGAGAGATTTACACAGTGTTATAGGAGGAAAGGACTGTCACTCAGAGAGAGAGAGATTTGCACAGTGTTATAGGAGGAAAGGACTGTCACTCAGAGAGAGAGATTTACACAGTGTTATAGGAGGAAAGGACTGTCACTCAGAGAGAGAGAGATTTACACAGTGTTATAGGAGGAAAGGACTGTCACTCAGAGAGATAGATTTACACAGTGTTATAGGAGGAAAGGACTGTCACTCGGAGAGAGAGAGATTTACACAGTGTTATAGGAGGAAAGGACTGTCACTCAGAGAGAGAGAGATTTACACAGTGTTATAGGAGGAAAGGACTGTCACTCAGAGAGAGAGATTTACACAGTGTTATAGGAGGAAAGGACTGTCACTCAGAGAGAGAGAGATTTACACAGTGTTATAGGAGGAAAGGACTGTCACTCAGAGAGAGAGATTTACACAGTGTTATAGGAGGAAAGGACTGTCACTCAGAGAGAGAGATTTACACAGTGTTATAGGAGGAAAGGACTGTCACTCAGAGAGAGAGAGATTTACACAGTGTTATAGGAGGAAAGGACTGTCACTCAGAGAGAGATTTACACAGTGTTATAGGAGGAAAGGACTGTCACTCAGAGAGAGAGATTTACACAGTGTTATAGGAGGAAAGGACTGTCACTCAGAGAGAGAGATTTACACAGTGTTATAGGAGGAAAGGACTGTCACTCAGAGAGAGAGATTTACACAGTGTTATAGGAGGAAAGGACTGTCACTCAGAGAGAGAGAGATTTACACAGTGTTATAGGAGGAAAGGACTGTCACTCAGAGAGAGAGATTTACACAGTGTTATAGGAGGAAAGGACTGTCACTCAGAGAGAGAGATTTACACAGTGTTATAGGAGGAAAGGACTGTCACTCAGAGAGAGAGAGATTTACACAGTGTTATAGGAGGAAAGGACTGTCACTCAGAGACAGAGATTTACACAGTGTAATAGGAGGAAAGGACTGTCACTCAGAGAGAGAGAGATTTACACAGTGTTATAGGAGGAAAGGACTGTCACTCAGAGAGAGAGAGATTTACACAGTGTTATAGGAGGAAAGGACTGTGACTCAGAGAGAGAGATTTACACAGTGTTATAGGAGGAAAGGACTGTCACTCAGAGAGAGAGATTTACACAGTGTTATAGGAGGAAAGGACTGTCACTCAGAGAGAGAGATTTACACAGTGTTATAGGAGGAAAGGACTGTCACTCAGAGAGAGAGAGATTTACACAGTGTTATAGGAGGAGAGGACTGTCACTCAGAGAGAGAGATTTACACAGTGTTATAGGAGGAAAGGACTGTCACTCAGAGAGAGAGAGATTTACACAGTGTTATAGGAGGAAAGGACTGTCACTCAGAGAGAGAGATTTACACAGTGTTATAGGAGGAAAGGACTGTCACTCAGAGAGAGAGATTTACACACTGTTATAGGAGGAAAGGGACTGTCACTCAGAGAGAGAGAGATTTACACAGTGTTATAGGAGGAAAGGACTGTCACTCAGAGAGAGAGATTTACACAGTGTCATAGGAGGAAAGGACTGTCACTCAGAGAGAGAGAGATTTACACAGTGTTATTGAGGAAAGGACTGTCACTCAGAGAGAGAGATTTACACAGTGTTATAGGAGGAAAGGACTGTCACTCAGAGAGAGAGATTTACACAGTGTTATAGGAGGAAAGGACTGTCACTCAGAGAGAGAGAGAGATTTACACAGTGTTATAGGAGGAAAGGACTGTCACTCAGAGAGAGATTTACACAGTGTTATAGGAGGAAAGGACTGTCACTCAGAGAGAGAGATTTACACAGTGTTATAGGAGGAAAGGACTGTCACTCAGAGAGAGAGAGATTTACACAGTGTTATAGGAGGAAAGGACTGTCACTCAGAGAGAGAGATTTACACAGTGTTATAGGAGGAAAGGACTGTCACTCAGAGAGACAGATTTACACAGTGTTATAGGAGGAAAGGACTGTCACTCAGAGAGAGAGATTTACACAGTGTTATAGGAGGAAAGGACTGTCACTCAGAGAGAGAGATTTACACAGTGTAATAGGGGGAAAGGACTGTCACTCAGAGAGAGAGATTTACACAGTGTTATAGGAGGAAAGGACTGTCACTCAGAGAGAGAGATTTACACAGTGTTATAGGAGGAAAGGACTGTCACTCAGAGAGAGAGATTTACACAGTGTTATAGGAGGAAAGGACTGTCACTCAGAGAGAGAGATTTACACAGTGTTATAGGAGGAAAGGACTGTCACTCAGAGAGAGAGATTTACACAGTGTTATAGGAGGAAAGGACTGTCACTCAGAGAGAGATTTACACAGTGTTATAGGAGGAAAGGACTGTCACTCAGAGAGAGAGATTTACACAGTGTTATAGGAGGAAAGGACTGTCACTCAGAGAGAGAGAGATTTACACAGTGTTATAGGAGGAAAGGACTGACACTCAGAGAGAGAGATTTACACAGTGTTATAGGAGGAAAGGACTGTCACTCAGAGAGAGAGAGATTTACACAGTGTTATAGGAGGAAAGGACTGTCACTCAGAGAGAGAGATTTACACAGTGTTATAGGAGGAAAGGACTGTCACTCAGAGAGAGAGATTTACACAGTGTTATAGGAGGAAAGGACTGTCACTCAGAGAGAGAGATTTACACAGTGTTATAGAAGGAAAGGACTGTCACTCAGAGAGAGAGATTTACACAGTGTTATAGGAGGAAAGGACTGTCACTCAGAGAGAGAGATTTACACAGTGTTATAGGAGGAAATGACTGTCACTCAGAGAGAGAGAGATTTACACAGTGTTATAGGAGGAAAGGACTGTCACTCAGAGAGAGAGATTTACACAGCGTTATAGGAGCAAAGGACTGTCATTCAGAGAGAGAGAGATTTACACAGTGTTATAGGAGGAAAGGACTGTCACTCAGAGAGACAGATTTACACAGTGTTATAGGAGGAAAGGACTGTCACTCAGAGAGAGAGAGATTTACAAAGTGTTATAGGAGGAAAGGACTGTCACTCAGAGAGAGAGATTTACACAGTGTTATAGGGGGAAAGGACTGTCACTCAGAGAGAGAGATTTACACAGTGTTATAGGAGGAAAGGACTGTCACTCAGAGAGAGCGAGATTTACACACTGTTATAGGAGGAAAGGACTGTCACTCAGAGAGAGAGATTTACACAGTGTTATAGGAGGAAAGGACTGTCACTCAGAGAGAGAGAGATTTACACAGTGTTATAGGAGGAAAGGACTGTCACTCAGAGAGAGAGAGATTTACACAGTGTTATAGGAGGAAAGGACTGTCACACAGAGAGAGAGAGATTTACACAGTGTTATAGGAGGAAAGGACTGTCACTCAGAGAGAGAGAGATTTACACAGTGTTAAAGGAGGAAAGGACTGTCACTCAGAGAGAGAGATTTACAGTGTTATAGGAGGAAAGGACTGTCACTCAGAGAGAGAGATTTACACAGTGTTATAGGAGGAAAGGACTGTCACTCAGAGAGAGAGATTTACACAGTGTTATAGGAGGAAAGGACTGTCACTCAGAGAGAGAGAGATTTACACAGTGTTATAGGAGGAAAGGACTGTCACTCAGAGAGAGAGATTTACACAGTGTTATAGGAGGAAAGGACTGTCACTCAGAGAGAGAGAGATTTACACAGTGTTATAGGAGGAAAGGACTGACACTCAGAGAGAGAGAGATTTACACAGTGTTATAGGAGGAAAGGACTGTCACTCAGAGAGAGAGAGATTTACACAGTGTTATAGGAGGAAAGGACTGTCACTCAGAGAGAGAGATTTACACAGTGTTATAGGAGGAAAGGACTGTGACTCAGAGAGAGAGATTTACACAGTGTTATAGGAGGAAAGGACTGTCACTCAGAGAGAGAGATTTACACAGTGTTATAGGAGGAAAGGACTGTCACTCAGAGAGAGAGATTTACACAGTGTTATAGGAGGAAAGGACTGTCACTCAGAGAGAGAGATTTACACAGTGTTATAGGAGGAAAGGACTGTCACTCAGAGAGAGAGAGATTTACACAGTGTTATAGGAGGAAAGGACTGTCACTCAGAGAGAGAGATTTACACAGTGTTATAGGAGGAAAGGACTGTCACTCAGAGAGAGAGATTTACACAGTGTTATAGGAGGAAAGGACTGTCACTCAGAGAGAGAGACATTTACACAGTGTTATAGGAGGAAAGGACTGTCACTCAGAGAGAGAGATTTACACAGTGTTATAGGAGGAAAGGACTGTCACTCTGAGAGAGAGAGATTTACACAGTGTTATAGGAGGAAAGGACTGTCACTCAGAGAGACAGATTTACACAGTGTAATAGGAGGAAAGGACTGTCACTCAGAGAGAGAGAGATTTACACAGTGTTATAGGAGGAAAGGACTGTCACTCAGAGAGAGAGATTTACACAGTGTTATAGGAGGAAAGGACTGTCACTCAGAGAGAGAGAGATTTACACAGTGTTATAGGAGGAAAGGACTGTCACTCAGAGAGAGAGAGATTTACACAGTGTTATAGGAGGAAAGGACTGTCACTCAGAGAGAGAGAGATTTACACAGTGTTATAGGAGGAAAGGACTGTCACTCAGAGAGAGAGAGATTTACACAGTGTTATAGGAGGAAAGGACTGTCACACAGAGAGAGAGAGATTTACACAGTGTTAAAGGAGGAAAGGACTGTCACTCAGAGAGAGAGAGATTTACACAGTGTTAAAGGAGGAAAGGACTGTCACTCAGAGAGAGAGATTTACAGTGTTATAGGAGGAAAGGACTGTCACTCAGAGAGAGAGATTTACACAGTGTTATAGGAGGAAAGGACTGTCACTCAGAGAGAGAGATTTACACAGTGTTATAGGAGGAAAGGACTGTCACTCAGAGAGAGAGAGATTTACACAGTGTTATAGGAGGAAAGGACTGTCACTCAGAGAGAGAGATTTACACAGTGTTATAGGAGGAAAGGACTGTCACTCAGAGAGAGAGAGATTTACACAGTGTTATAGGAGGAAAGGACTGACACTCAGAGAGAGAGAGATTTACACAGTGTTATAGGAGGAAAGGACTGTCACTCAGAGAGAGAGAGATTTACACAGTGTTATAGGAGGAAAGGACTGTCACTCAGAGAGAGAGATTTACACAGTGTTATAGGAGGAAAGGACTGTGACTCAGAGAGAGAGATTTACACAGTGTTATAGGAGGAAAGGACTGTCACTCAGAGAGAAAGATTTACACAGTGTTATAGGAGGAAAGGACTGTCACTCAGAGAGAGAGATTTACACAGTGTTATAGGAGGAAAGGACTGTCACTCAGAGAGAGAGATTTACACAGTGTTATAGGAGGAAAGGACTGTCACTCAGAGAGAGAGAGATTTACACAGTGTTATAGGAGGAAAGGACTGTCACTCAGAGAGAGAGATTTACACAGTGTTATAGGAGGAAAGGACTGTCACTCAGAGAGAGAGATTTACACAGTGTTATAGGAGGAAAGGACTGTCACTCAGAGAGAGAGACATTTACACAGTGTTATAGGAGGAAAGGACTGTCACTCAGAGAGAGAGATTTACACAGTGTTATAGGAGGAAAGGACTGTCACTCTGAGAGAGAGAGATTTACACAGTGTTATAGGAGGAAAGGACTGTCACTCAGAGAGACAGATTTACACAGTGTAATAGGAGGAAAGGACTGTCACTCAGAGAGAGAGAGATTTACACAGTGTTATAGGAGGAAAGGACTGTCACTCAGAGAGAGAGATTTACACAGTGTTATAGGGGGAAAGGACTGTCACTCAGAGAGAGAGATTTACACAGTGTTATAGGAGGAAAGGACTGTCACTCAGAGAGAGAGATTTACACAGTGTTATAGGAGGAAAGGACTGTCACTCAGAGAGAGACATTTACACAGTGTTATAGGAGGAAAGGACTGTCACTCAGAGAGAGAGATTTACACAGTGTTATAGGAGGAAAGGACTGTGACTCAGAGAGAGAGATTTACACAGTGTTATAGGAGGAAAGGACTGTCACTCAGAGAGAGAGATTTACACAGTGTTATAGGAGGAAAGGACTGTCACTCAGAGAGAGAGAGATTTCCACAGTGTTATAGGAGGAAAGGACTGTCACTCAGAGAGAGAGATTTACACAGTGTTATAGGAGGAAAGGACTGTCACTCAGAGAGAGAGATTTACACAGTGATATAGGAGGAAAGGACTGTCACTCAGAGAGAGAGATTTACACAGTGTTATAGGAGGAAAGGACTGTCACTCAGAGAGAGAGATTTACGCAGTGTTATAGGAGGAAAGGACTGTCACTCAGAGAGAGAGATTTACACAGTGTTATAGGAGGAAAGGACTGTCACTCAGAGAGAGAGAGATTTACACAGTGTTATAGGAGGAAAGGTCTGTGACTCAGAGAGAGAGATTTACACAGTGTTATAGGAGGAAAGGACTGTCACTCAGAGAGAGAGATTTACACAGTGTTATAGGAGGAAAGGACTGTCACTCAGAGAGAGAGAGATTTACACAGTGTTATAGGAGGAAAGGACTGTCACTCAGAGAGAGAGATTTACACAGTGTTATAGGAGGAAAGGACTGTCACTCAGAGAGAGAGATTTACACAGTGATATAGGAGGAAAGGACTGTCACTCAGAGAGAGAGATTTACACAGTGTTATAGGAGGAAAGGACTGTCACTCAGAGAGAGAGATTTACGCAGTGTTATAGGAGGAAAGGACTGTCACTCAGAGAGAGAGATTTACACAGTGTTATAGGAGGAAAGGACTGTCACTCAGAGAGAGAGAGATTTACACAGTGTTATCGGAGGAAAGGACTGTCACTCAGAGAGAGAGATTTACACAGTGTTATAGGAGGAAAGGACTGTCACTCAGAGAGAGAGATTTACACAGTGTTATAGGAGGAAAGGACTGTCACTCAGAGAGAGAGATTTACACAGTGTTATAGGAGGAAAGGACTGTCACTCAGAGAGAGAGAGATTTACACAGTGTTATAGGAGGAAAGGACTGTCACTCAGAGAGAGAGATTTACACAGTGTTATAGGAGGAAAGGACTGTCACTCAGAGAGAGAGAGATTTACACAGTGTTATAGGAGGAAAGGACTGTCACTCAGAGAGAGAGAGATTTACACAGTGTTATAGGAGGAAAGGACTGTCACTCAGAGAGAGAGAGATTTACACAGTGTTATAGGAGGAAAGGACTGTCACTCAGAGAGAGAGATTTACACAGTGTTATAGGAGGAAAGGACTGTCACTCAGAGAGAGAGATTTACACAGTGTTATAGGAGGAAAGGACTGTCACTCAGAGAGAGAGATTTACACAGTGTTATAGGAGGAAAGGACTGTCACTCAGAGAGAGAGATTTACACAGTGTTATAGGAGGAAAGGACTGTCACTCAGAGAGAGAGATTTACACAGTGTTATAGGAGGAAAGGACTGTCACTCAGAGAGAGAGATTTACACAGTGTTATAGGAGGAAAGGACTGTCACTCAGAGAGAGAGAGATTTACACACTGTTATAGGAGGAAAGGACTGTCACTCAGAGAGAGAGATTTACACAGTGTTATAGGAGGAAAGGACTGTCACTCAGAGAGAGGGAGATTAACACAGTGTTATAGGAGGAAAGGACTGTCACTCAGAGAGAGAGAGATTTACACAGTGTTATAGGAGGAAAGGACTGTCACTCAGAGAGAGAGAGATTTACACAGTGTTATAGGAGGAAAGGACTGTCACTCAGAGAGAGAGATTTACACAGTGTTATAGGAGGAAAGGACTGTCACTCAGAGAGAGAGATTTACACAGTGTTATAGCAGGAAAGGACTGTCACTCAGAGAGAGAGATTTACACAGTGTTATAGGAGGAAAGGACTGTCACTCAGAGAGAGAGATTTACACAGTGTTATAGGAGGAAAGGACTGTCACTCAGAGAGAGAGATTTACACAGTGTTATAGGAGGAAAGGACTGTCACTCAGAGAGAGATTTACACAGTGTTATTGGAGGAAAGGACTGTCACTCAGACAGAGAGATTTACACAGTGTTATAGGAGGACAGGACTGTCACTCAGAGAGAGAGATTTACACAGTGTTATAGGAGGAAAGGAATGTCACACAGAGAGAGAGATTTACACAGTGTTATAGGAGGAAAGGACTGTCACTCAGAGAGAGATTTACACAGTGTTATTGGAGGAAAGGACTGTCACTCAGACAGAGAGATTTACACAGTGTTATAGGAGGACAGGACTGTCACTCAGAGAGAGAGATTTACACAGTGTTATAGGAGGAAAGGACTGTCACTCAGAGAGACAGATTTACACAGTGTTATAGGAGGAAAGGACTGTCACTCAGAGAGAGAGATTTACACAGTGTTATAGGAGGAAAGGACTGTCACTGAGAGAGAGAGATTTACACAGTGTTATAGGAGGAAAGGACTGTCACTCAGAGAGAGAGATTTACACAGTGTTATAGGAGGAAAGGACTGTCACTGAGAGAGAGAGATTTACACAGTGTTATAGGAGGAAAGGACTGTCACTCAGAGAGAGAGATTTACACAGTGTTATAGGAGGAAAGGACTGTCACTCAGAGAGAGAGATTTACACAGTGTTATAGGAGGAAAGGACTGTCACTCAGAGAGAGAGAGATTTACACAGTGTTATAGGAGGAAAGGACTGTCACTCAGAGAGAGAGAGATTTACACAGTGTTATAGGAGGAAAGGACTGTCACTCAGAGAGAGAGATTTACACAGTGTTATAGGAGGAAAGGACTGTCACTCAGAGAGAGAGATTTACACAGTGTTATAGGAGGAAAGGACTGTCACTCAGAGAGAGAGATTTACACAGTGTTATAGGAGGAAAGGACTGTCACTCAGAGAGAGAGATGTACACAGTGTTATAGGAGGAAAGGACTGTCACACAGAGAGAGAGAGAGTTACACAGTGTTATAGGAGGAAAGGACTGTCACTCAGAGAGAGAGAGATTAACACAGTGTTATAGGAGGAAAGGACTGTCACTCAGAGAGACAGATTTACACAGTGTTATAGGAGGAAAGGACTGTCACTCAGAGAGAGAGAGATTTACACAGTGTTATAGGAGGAAAGGACTGTCACTCAGAGAGAGAGAGATTTACACAGTGTTATAGGAGGAAAGGACTGTCACTCAGAGAGAGAGAGATTTACACAGTGTTATAGGAGGAAAGGACTGTCACTCAGAGAGAGAGATTTACACAGTGTTATAGGAAGAAAGGACTGTGACTCAGAGAGAGAGATTTACACAGTGTTATAGGAGGAAAGGACTGTCACTCAGAGAGAGAGATTTACACAGTGTTATAGGAGGAAAGGACTGTCACTCAGAGAGAGAGATTTACACAGTGTTATAGGAGGAAAGGACTGTCACTCAGAGAGATAGATTTACACAGTGTTATAGGAGGAAAGGACTGTCACTCAGAGAGAGAGAGATTTACACAGTGTTATAGGAGGAAAGGACTGTCACTCAGAGAGAGAGATTTACACAGTGTTATAGGAGGAAAGGACTGTCACTCAGAGAGAGAGATTTACACAGTGTTATAGGAGGAAAGGACTGTCACTCAGAGAGACAGATTTACACAGTGTTATAGGAGGAAAGGACTGTCACTCTGAGAGAGAGAGATTTACACAGTGTTATAGGAGGAAAGGACTGTCACTCAGAGAGACAGATTTACACAGTGTTATAGGAGGAAAGGACTGTCACTCAGAGAGAGAGAGATTTACACAGTGTTATAGGAGGAAAGGACTGTCACTCAGAGAGAGAGATTTACACAGTGTTATAGGGGGAAAGGACTGTCACTCAGAGAGAGAGATTTACACAGTGTTATAGGAGGAAAGGACTGTCACTCAGAGAGAGAGATTTACACAGTGTTATAGGAGGAAAGGACTGTCACTCAGAGAGAGACATTTACACAGTGTTATAGGAGGAAAGGACTGTCACTCAGAGAGAGAGATTTACACAGTGTTATAGGAGGAAAGGACTGTGACTCAGAGAGAGAGATTTACACAGTGTTATAGGAGGAAAGGACTGTCACTCAGAGAGAGAGATTT
This sequence comes from Isurus oxyrinchus, assembly GCA_026770705.1. Lineage (NCBI taxonomy): Eukaryota > Metazoa > Chordata > Chondrichthyes > Lamniformes > Lamnidae > Isurus > Isurus oxyrinchus. Next base: position 23,689 of record JANJGN010002171.1, read on the forward strand.
ACACAGTGTTATAGGAGGAAAGGACTGTCACTCAGAGAGAGAGAGATTTACACAGTGTTATAGGAGGAAAGGACTGTCACTCAGAGAGAGAGATTTACACAGTGTTATAGGAGGAAAGGACTGTCACTCAGAGAGAGAGATTTACACAGTGTTATAGGAGGAAAGGACTGTCACTCAGAGAGAGAGATTTACACAGTGTTATAGGAGGAAAGGACTGTCACTCAGAGAGAGAGATTTACACAGTGTTATAGGAGGAAAGGACTGTCACTCAGAGAGAGAGATTTACACAGTGTTATAGGAGGAAAGGACTGTCACTCAGAGAGAGAGAGATTTACACAGTGTTATAGGAGGAAAGGACTGTCACTCAGAGAGAGAGATTTACACAGTGTTATAGGAGGAAAGGACTGTCACTCAGAGAGAGAGATTTACACAGTGTTATAGGAGGAAAGGACTGTCACACAGAGAGAGAGAGATTTACACAGTGTTATAGGAGGAAAGGACTATCACTCAGAGAGAGAGAGATTTACACAGTGTTATAGGAGGAAAGGACTGTCACTCAGAGAGAGAGATTTACAGTGTTATAGGAGGAAAGGACTGTCACTCAGAGAGAGAGATTTACACAGTGTAATAGGAGGAAAGGACTGTCACTCAGAGAGAGAGATTTACACAGTGTTATAGGAGGAAAGGACTGTCACTCAGAGAGACAGAGATTTACACAGTGTTATAGGAGGAAAGGACTGTCACTCAGAGAGAGAGATTTACACAGTGTTATAGGAGGAAAGGACTGTCACTCAGAGAGAGAGAGATTTACACAGTGTTATAGGAGGAAAGGACTGTCACTCAGAGAGAGAGATTTACACAGTGTTATAGGAGGAAAGGACTGTCACTCAGAGAGAGAGAGATTTACACAGTGTTATAGGGGGAAAGGACTGTCACTCAGAGAGAGAGAGATTTACACAGTGTTATAGGAGGAAAGGACTGTCACTCAGAGAGAGAGATTTACACAGTGTTATATGAGGTAAGGACTGTCACTCAGAGAGAGAGATTTACACAGTGTTATAGGAGGAAAGGACTGTCACTCAGAGAGAGAGATTTACACAGTGTTATAGGAGGAAAGGACTGTCACTCAGAGAGAGAGATTTACACAGTGTTATAGGAGGAAAGGACTGTCACTCAGAGAGACAGATTTACACAGTGTTATAGGAGGAAAGGACTGTCACTCAGAGAGAGAGATTTACACAGTGTTATAGGAGGAAAGGACTGTCACTCAGAGAGAGAGATTTACACAGTGTTATAGGAGGAAAGGACTGTCACTCAGAGAGAGAGAGATTTACACAGTGTTATAGGAGGAAAGGAAAGTCACTCAGAGAGAGAGAGATTTACAAAGTGTTATAGGAGGAAAGGACTGTCACTCAGAGAGAGAGATTTACACAGCGTTATAGGAGGAAAGGACTGTCACTCAGAGAGAGAGATTTACACAGTGTTATAGGAGGAAAGGACTGTCACTCAGAGAGAGATTTACAGTGTTATAGGAGGAAAGGACTGTCACACAGAGAGAGAGATTTACACAGTGTTATAGGAGGAAAGGACTGTCACTCAGAGAGAGAGATTTACACAGTGTTATAGGAGGAAAGGACTGTCACTCAGAGAGAGAGATTTACACAGTGTTATAGGAGGAAAGGACTGTCACTCAGAGAGAGAGATTTACACAGTGTTATAGGAGGAAAGGACTGTCACTCAGAGAGAGAGATTTACACAGTGTTATAGGAGGAAAGGACTGTCACTCAGAGAGAGAGATTTACACAGTGTTATAGGAGGAAAGGACTGTCACTCAGACAGAGAGAGATTTACACAGTGTTATAGGAGGAAAGGACTGTCACTCAGAGAGAGAGAGATTTACACAGTGTTATAGGAGGAAAGGACTGTCACTCAGAGAGAGAGATTTACACAGTGTTATATGAGGAAAGGACTGTCACTCAGAGAGAGAGATTTACACAGTGTTATAGGAGGAAAGGACTGTCACTCAGAGAGAGAGAGATTTACACAGTGTTATAGGAGGAAAGGACTGTCACTCAGAGAGAGAGATTTACACAGTGTTATAGGAGGAAAGGACTGTCACTCAGAGAGAGAGATTTACACAGTGTTATAGGAGGAAAGGACTGTCACTCAGAGAGAGAGATTTACACAGTGTTATAGGAGGAAAGGACTGTCACTCAGAGAGAGAGAGATTTACACAGTGTTATAGGAGGAAAGGACTGTCACTCAGAGAGAGAGAGATTTACACAGTGTTATAGGAGGAAAGGACTGTCACTCAGAGAGAGAGATTTACACAGTGTTATATGAGGAAAGGACTGTCACTCAGAGAGAGAGATTTACACAGTGTTATAGGAGGAAAGGACTGTCACTCAGAGAGAGAGATTTACACAGTATTATAGGAGGAAAGGACTGTCACTCAGAGAGAGAGAGATTTACACAGTGTTATAGGAGGAAAGGACTGTCACTCAGAGAGAGAGATTTACACAGTGTTATAGGAGGAAAGGACTGTCACTCAGAGAGAGAGAGATTTACACAGTGTTATAGGAGGAAAGGACTGTCACTCAGAGAGAGAGATTTACAGAGTGTTATAGGAGGAAAGGACTGTCACTCAGAGAGAGAGATTTACACAGTGTTATAGGAGGAAAGGACTGTCACTCAGAGAGAGAGAGATTTACACAGTGTTATAGGAGGAAAGGACTGTCACTCAGAGAGAGAGATTTACACAGTGTTATAGGAGGAAAGGACTGTCACTCAGAGAGAGAGAGATTTACACAGTGTTATAGGAGGAAAGGACTGTCACTCAGAGAGAGAGAGATTTACACAGTGTTATAGGAGGAAAGGACTGTCAGTAAGAGAGAGAGAGATTTACACAGTGTTATAGGAGGAAAGGACTGTCACTCAGAGAGAGAGATTTACACAGTGTTATAGGAGGAAAGGACTGTCACTCAGAGAGAGAGATTTACACAGTGTTATAGGAGGAAAGGACTGTCACTCAGAGAGAGAGATTTACACAGTGTTATAGGAGGAAAGGACTGTCACTCAGAGAGAGATTTACACAGTGTTATAGGAGGAAAGGACTGTCACTCAGAGAGAGAGATTTACACAGTGTTATAGGAGGAAAGGACTGTCACTCAGAGAGAGAGATTTACACAGTGTTATAGGAGGAAAGGACTGTCACTCAGAGAGAGAGAGATTTACACAGTGTTATAGGAGGAAAGGACTGTCACTCAGAGAGAGAGAGATTTACACAGTGTTATAGGAGGAAAGGACTGTCACTCAGAGAGAGAGAGATTTACACAGTGTTATAGGAGGAAAGGACTGTCACTCAGAGAGAGAGAGATTTACACAGTGTTATAGGAGGAAAGGACAGTCACTCAGAGAGAGAGATTTACACAGTGTTATAGGAGGAAAGGACTGTCACTCAGAGAGAGAGATTTACACAGTGTTATAGGAGGAAAGGAGTGTCACTCAGAGAGAGAGATTTACACAGTGTTATAGCAGGAAAGGACTGTCACTCAGAGAGAGAGATTTACACAGTGTTATAGGAGGAAAGGACTGTCACTCAGAGAGAGAGAGATTTACACAGTGTTATAGGAGGAAAGGACTGTCACTCAGAGAGAGAGATTTACACAGTGTTATAGGAGGAAAGGACTGTCACTCAGAGAGAGAGAGATTTACTCAGTGTTATAGGAGGAAAGGACTGTCACTCAGAGAGAGAGAGATTTACACAGTGTTATAGGAGGAAAGGACTGTCACTCAGAGAGAGATTTACACAGTGTTATAGGAGGAAAGGACTGTCACTCAGAGAGAGAGAGATTTACACAGTGATATAGGAGGAAAGGACTGTCACTCAGAGAGAGAGATTTACACAGTGTTATAGGAGGAAAGGACTGTCACTCAGAGAGAGAGATTTACACAGTGTTATAGGAGGAAAGGACTGTCACTCAGAGAGAGAGATTTACACAGTGTTATAGGAGGAAAGGACTGTCACTCAGAGAGAGAGAGATTTACACAGTGTTATAGGAGGAAAGGACTGTCACTCAGAGTGAGAGAGATTTACAGAGTGTTATAGAAGGAAAGGACTCTCACTCAGAGAGAGAGATTTACACAGTGTTATAGGAGGAAAGGACTGTCACTCAGAGAGAGAGATTTACACAGTGTTATAGGAGGAAAGGACTGTCACTCAGAGAGACAGATTTACACAGTGTTATAGGAGGAAAGGACTGTCACTCAGAGAGAGAGATTTACACAGTGTTATAGGAGGAAAGGACTGTCACTCAGAGAGAGAGATTTACACAGTGTTATAGGAGGAAAGGATTGTCACTCAGAGAGAGAGATTTACACAGTGTTATGGGAGGAAAGGACTGTCACACAGAGAGAGAGAGAGTTACACAGTGTTATAGGAGGAAAGGACTGTCACTCAGAGAGAGAGAGATTTACACAGTGTTATAGGAGGAAAGGACTGTCACTCAGAGAGACAGATTTACACAGTGTTATAGGAGGAAAGGACTGTCACTCAGAGAGAGAGATTACACAGTGTTATAGGAGGAAAGGACTGTCACTCAGAGAGAGAGAGATTTACACAGTGTTATAGGAGGAAAGGACTGTCACTCAGAGAGAGAGAGATTTACACAGTGTTATAGGAGGAAAGGACTGTCACTCAGAGAGAGAGAGATTTACACAGTGTTATAGGAGGAAAGGACTGTCACTCAGAGAGAGAGATTTACACAGTGTTATATGAGGAAAGGACTGTCACTCAGAGAGAGAGATTTACACAGTGTTATAGGAGGAAAGGACTGTCACTCAGAGAGAGAGATTTACACAGTGTTATAGGAGGAAAGGACTGTCACTCAGAGAGAGAGAGATTTACACAGTGTTATAGGAGGAAAGGACTGTCACTCAGAGAGAGAGATTTACACAGTGTTATAGGAGGAAAGGACTGTCACTCAGAGAGAGAGATTTACACAGTGTAATAGGAGGAAAGGACTGTCACTCAGAGAGAGAGAGATTTACACAGTGTTATAGGAGGAAAGGACTGTCACTCAGAGAGAGAGAGATTTACACAGTGTTATAGGAGGAAAGAACTGTCACTCAGAGAGAGAGAGATTTACACAGTGTTATAGGAGGAAAGGAAAGTCACTCAGAGAGAGAGAGATTTACACAGTGTTATAGGAGGAAAGGACTGTCACTCAGAGAGAGAGATTGACACAGTGTTATAGGAGGAAAGGACTGTCACTCAGAGAGAGAGATTTACACAGTGTTATAGGAGGAAAGGACTGTCACTCAGAGAGAGAGAGATTTACACAGTGTTATAGGAGGAAAGGACTGTCACTCAGAGAGAGAGAGATTTACACAGTGTTATAGGAGGAAAGGACTGTCACTCAGAGAGAGAGATTTACACAGTGTTATAGGAGGAAAGGACTGTCACTCAGAGAGAGAGATTTACACAGTGTTATAGGAGGAAAGGACTGTCACTCAGAGAGAGAGATTTACACAGTGTTATAGGAGGAAAGGACTGTCACTCAGAGAGAGAGAGATTTACACAGTGTTATAGGAGGAAAGGACTGTCACTCAGAGAGAGAGAGATTTACACAGTGTTATAGGAGGAAAGGACTGTCACTCAGAGAGAGAGATTTACACAGTGTTATATGAGGAAAGGACTGTCACTCAGAGAGAGAGATTTACACAGTGTTATAGGAGGAAAGGACTGTCACTCAGAGAGAGAGAGATTTACACAGTGTTATAGGAGGAAAGGACTGTCACTCAGAGAGAGAGATTTACACAGTGTTATAGGAGGAAAGGACTGTCACTCAGAGAGAGAGATTTACACAGTGTTATAGGAGGAAAGGACTGTCACTCAGAGAGAGAGATTTACACAGTGTTATAGGAGGAAAGGACTGTCACTCAGAGAGAGAGAGATTTACACAGTGTTATAGGAGGAAAGGACTGTCACTCAGAGAGAGAGAGATTTACACAGTGTTATAGGAGGAAAGGACTGTCACTCAGAGAGAGAGATTTACACAGTGTTATATGAGGAAAGGACTGTCACTCAGAGAGAGAGATTTACACAGTGTTATAGGAGGAAAGGACTGTCACTCAGAGAGAGAGATTTACACAGTATTATAGGAGGAAAGGACTGTCACTCAGAGAGAGAGAGATTTACACAGTGTTATAGGAGGAAAGGACTGTCACTCAGAGAGAGAGATTTACACAGTGTTATAGGAGGAAAGGACTGTCACTCAGAGAGAGAGAGATTTACACAGTGTTATAGGAGGAAAGGACTGTCACTCAGAGAGAGAGATTTACAGAGTGTTATAGGAGGAAAGGACTGTCACTCAGAGAGAGAGATTTACACAGTGTTATAGGAGGAAAGGACTGTCACTCAGAGAGAGAGAGATTTACACAGTGTTATAGGAGGAAAGGACTGTCACTCAGAGAGAGAGATTTACACAGTGTTATAGGAGGAAAGGACTGTCACTCAGAGAGAGAGAGATTTACACAGTGTTATAGGAGGAAAGGACTGTCACTCAGAGAGAGAGAGATTTACACAGTGTTATAGGAGGAAAGGACTGTCACTAAGAGAGAGAGAGATTTACACAGTGTTATAGGAGGAAAGGACTGTCACTCAGAGAGAGAGATTTATACAGTGTTATAGGAGGAAAGGACTGTCACACAGAGAGAGAGAGATTTACACAGTGTTATAGGAGGAAAGGACTGTCACTCAGAGAGAGAGATTTACACAGTGTTATAGGAGGAAAGGACTGTCACTCAGAGAGAGAGATTTACACAGTGTTATAGGAGGAAAGGACTGTCACTCAGAGAGAGAGATTTACACAGTGTTATAGGAGGAAAGGACTGTCACTCAGAGAGAGATTTACACAGTGTTATAGGAGGAAAGGACTGTCACTCAGAGAGAGAGATTTACACAGTGTTATAGGAGGAAAGGACTGTCACTCAGAGAGAGAGATTTACACAGTGTTATAGGAGGAAAGGAAAGTCACTCAGAGAGAGAGAGATTTACACAGTGTTATAGGAGGAAAGGACTGTCACTCAGAGAGAGAGAGATTTACACAGTGTTATAGGAGGAAAGGACTGTCACTCAGAGAGAGAGAGATTTACACAGTGTTATAGGAGGAAAGGACTGTCACTCAGAGAGAGAGAGATTTACACTGTGTTATAGGAGGAAAGGACAGTCACTCAGAGAGAGAGATTTACACAGTGTTATAGGAGGAAAGGACTGTGACTCAGAGAGAGAGATTTACACAGTGTTATAGGAGGAAAGGAGTGTCACTCAGAGAGAGAGATTTACACAGTGTTATAGCAGGAAAGGACTGTCACTCAGAGAGAGAGATTTACACAGTGTTATAGGAGGAAAGGACTGTCACTCAGAGAGAGAGAGATTTACACAGTGTTATAGGAGGAAAGGACTGTCACTCAGAGAGAGAGATTTACACAGTGTTATAGGAGGAAAGGACTGTCACTCAGAGAGAAAGAGATTTACTCAGTGTTATAGGAGGAAAGGACTTTCACTCAGAGAGAGAGAGATTTACACAGTGTTATAGGAGGAAAGGACTGTCACTCAGAGAGAGATTTACACAGTGTTATAGGAGGAAAGGACTGTCACTCAGAGAGAGAGAGATTTACACAGTGATATAGGAGGATAGGACTGTCACTCAGAGAGAGAGATTTACACAGTGTTATAGGAGGAAAGGACTGTCACTCAGAGAGAGAGATTTACACAGTGTTATAGGAGGAAAGGACTGTCACTCAGAGAGAGAGATTTACACAGTGTTATAGGAGGAAAGGACTGTCACTCAGAGAGAGAGAGATTTACACAGTGTTATAGGAGGAAAGGACTGTCACTCAGAGTGAGAGAGATTTACAGAGTGTTATAGGAGGAAAGGACTGTCACTCAGAGAGAGATTTACACAGTGTTATAGGAAGTAAGGACTGTCACTCAGAGAGAGAGATTTACACAGTGTAAAAGGAGGAAAGGACTGTCACTCAGAGAGAGATTTACACAGTGTTAAAGGAGGAAAGGACTTTCACTCAGAGAGAGACATTTACACAGTGTTATAGGAGGAAAGGACTGTTACTCAGAGAGAGAGAGATTTACACAGTGTTATAGGAGGAAAGGACTGTCACTCAGAGAGAGAGATTTACACAGTGTTATAGGAGGAAAGGACTGTCACTCAGAGAGAGAGATTTACACAGTGTTATAGGAGGAAAGGACTGTCACTCAGAGAGAGAGACTTACACAGTGTTATAGGAGGAAAGGACTGTCACTCAGAGAGAGAGATTTACACAGTGTTATAGGAGGAAAGGACTGTCACTCAGAGAGAGAGATTTACACAGTATTATAGGAGGAAATGACTGTCACTCAGAGAGAGAGAGATTTACACAGTGTTATAGGAGGAAAGGACTGTCACTCAGAGAGAGATAGATTTACACAGTGTTAAAGGAGGAAAGGACTGTCACTCAGAGAGAGAGATTTACACAGTGTTATAGGAGGAAAGGACTGTCACTCAGAGAGAGAGATTTACACAGTGTTATAGGAGGAAAGAACTGTCACTCAGAGAGAGAGAGATTTACACAGTGTTATAGGAGGAAAGGACTGTCACTCAGAGAGAGAGATTTACACAGTGTTATAGGAGGAAAGGACTGTCACTCAGAGAGAGAGAGATTTACACAGTGTTATAGGAGGAAAGGACTGTCACTCAGAGAGAGAGATTTACACAGTGTTATAGGAGGAAAGGACTGTCACTCAGAGAGAGAGATTTACACAGTGTTATAGGAGGAAAGGACTGTCACTCAGAGAGAGAGAGATTTACACAGTGTTATAGGAGGAAAGGACTGTCACTCAGAGAGAGAGATTTACACAGTGTTATAGGAGGAAAGGACTGTCACTCAGAGAGAGAGAGATTTACACAGTGTTATAGGAGGAAAGGACTGTCACTCAGAGAGAGAGATTTACACAGTGTTATAGGAGGAAAGGACTGTCACTCAGAGAGAGAGAGATTTACACAGTGTTATAGGAGGAAAGGACTGTCACTCAGAGAGAGAGATTTACACAGTGTAATAGGAGGAAAGGACTGTCACTCAGAGAGAGAGATTTACACAGTGTTATAGGAGGAAAGGACTGTCACTCAGAGAGAGAGATTTACACAGTGTTATAGGAGGAAAGGACTGTCACTCAGAGAGAGAGATTTACACAGTGTTATAGGAGGAAAGGACTGTCACTCAGAGAGAGATTTACACAGTGTTATAGGAGGAAAGGACTGTCACTCAGAGAGAGAGAGATTTCCACAGTGTTATAGGAGGAAAGGACTGTCACTCAGAGAGAGAGATTTACACAGTGTTATAGGAGGAAAGGACTGTCACTGAGAGAGAGAGATTTACACAGTGTTATAGGAGGAAAGGACTGTCACTCAGAGAGAGAGATTTACACAGTGTTATAGGAGGAAAGGACTGTCACTCAGAGAGAGTGATTTACACAGTGTTATAGGAGGAAAGGACTGTCACTCAGAGAGAGAGAGATTTACACAGTGTTATAGGAGCAAAGGACTGTCACTCAGAGAGAGAGATTTACACAGTGTTATAGGAGGAAAGGACTGTCACTCAGAGAGAGAGAGATTTACACAGTGTTATAGGAGGAAAGGACTGTCACTCAGAGAGAGAGATTTACACAGTGTTATAGGAGGAAAGGACTGTCACTCCGAGAGAGAGATTTACACAGTGTTATAGGAGGAAAGGACTGTCACTGAGAGAGAGAGATTTACACAGTGTTATAGGAGGAAAGGACTTTCACTCAGAGAGAGAGATTTATACAGTGTTATAGGAGGAAAGGACTGTCACTCAGAGACAGAGATTTACACAGTGTTATAGGAGGAAAGGACTGTCACTCAGAGAGAGAGAGATTTACACAGTGTTATAGGAGGAAAGGACTGTCACTCAGAGAGAGAGAGATTTACACAGTGTTATAGGAGGAAAGGACTGTCACTCAGAGAGAGAGATTTACACAGTGTTATAGGAGGAAAGGACTGTCACTCAGAGAGAGAGAGATTTACTCAGTGTTATAGGAGGAAAGGACTGTCACTCAGAGAGAGAGAGATTTACACAGTGTTATAGGAGGAAAGGACTGTCACTCAGAGAGAGATTTACACAGTGTTATAGGAGGAAAGGACTGTCACTCAGAGAGAGAGAGATTTACACAGTGATATAGGAGGATAGGACTGTCACTCAGAGAGAGAGATTTACACCGTGTTATAGGAGGAAAGGACTGTCACTCAGAGAGAGAGATTTACACAGTGTTATAGGAGGAAAGGACTGTCACTCAGAGAGAGAGATTTACACAGTGTTATAGGAGGAAAGGACTGTCACTCAGAGAGAGAGAGATTTACACAGTGTTATAGGAGGAAAGGACTGTCACTCAGAGTGAGAGAGATTTACAGAGTGTTATAGGAGGAAAGGACTGTCACTCAGAGAGAGAGATTTACACAGTGTTATAGGAGGAAAGGACTGTCACTCAGAGAGAGAGATTTACACAGTGTTATAGGAGGAAAGGACTGTCACTCAGAGAGACAGATTTACACAGTGTTATAGGAGGAAAGGACTGTCTCTCAGAGAGAGAGATTTACACAGTGTTATAGGAGGAAAGGACTGTCACTCAGAGAGAGAGATTTACACAGTGTTATAGGAGCAAAGGACTGTCACTCAGAGAGAGAGAGATTTACACAGTGTTATAGGAGGAAAGTACTGTCACTCAGAGAGAGAGATTTACACAGTGGTATAGGAGGAAAGGACTGTCACTCAGAAGAGAGATTTACACAGTGTTATAGGAGGAAAGGACTGTCACTCAGAGAGAGAGATTTACACAGTGTTATAGGAGGAAAGGACTGTCACTCAGAGAGAGAGAGATTTACACAGTGTTATAGGAGGAAAGGACTGTCACTCAGAGAGAGAGATTTACACAGTGTTATAGGAGGAAAGGACTGTCACTCAGAGAGAGAGAGATTTACACAGTGTTATAGGAGGAAAGGACTGCCACTCAGAGAGAGAGAGATTTACACAGTGTTATAGAAGGAAAGGACTGTCACTCAGAGAGAGAGATTTACACAGTGTTATAGGAGGAAAGGACTGTCACTCAGAGAGAGAGATTTACACAGTGTTATAGGAGGAAAGGACTGTCACTCAGAGAGAGAGAGATTTACACAGTGTTATAGGAGGAAAGGACTGTCACTCAGAGAGAGAGATTTACACAGTGTTATAGGAGGAAAGGACTGTCACTCAGAGAGAGAGATTTACACAGTGTTATAGGAGGAAAGGACTGTCACTCAGAGAGAGAGATTTACACAGTGTTATAGGAGGAAAGGACTGTCACTCAGAGAGAGAGAGATTTACACAGTGTTATAGGAGGAAAGGACTGTCACTCAGAGAGAGAGAGATTAACACAGTGTTATAGGAGGAAAGGACTGTCACTCAGAGAGAGAGAGATTTACACAGTGTTATAGGAGGAAAGGACTGTCACTCAGAGAGAGAGAGATTTACACAGTGTTATAGGAGGAAAGGACTGTCACTCAGAGAGAGAGATTTACACAGTGTTATAGGAGGAAAGGACTGTCACTCAGAGAGAGAGATTTACACAGTGTTAATAGGAGGAAAGGACTGTCACTCAGAGAGAGAGATTTACACAGTGTTATAGGAGGAAAGGACTGTCACTCAGAGAGAGATTTACACAGTGTTATAGGAGGAAAGGACTGTCACTCAGAGAGAGAGATTTACACAGTGTTATAGGAGGAAAGGACTGTCACTCAGAGAGAGAGATTTACACAGTGTTATAGGAGGAAAGGACTGTCACTCAGAGAGAGAGATTTACACAGTGTTATAGGAGGAAAGGACTGTCACTCAGAGAGAGAGAGATTTACACAGTGTTATAGGAGGAAAGGACTGTCACTCAGAGAGAGATTTACACAGTGTTATAGGAAGTAAGGACTGTCACTCAGAGAGAGAGATTTACACAGTGTTATAGGAGGAAAGGACTGTCACTCAGAGAGAGATTTACACAGTGTTAAAGGACGAAAGGACTGTCACTCAGAGAGAGAGATTTACACAGTGTTATAGGAGGAAAGGACTGTCACTCAGAGAGAGAGAGATTTACACAGTGTTATAGGAGGAAAGGACTGTCACTCAGAGAGAGAGATTTACACAGTGTTATAGGAGGAAAGGACTGTCACTCAGAGAGAGAGATTTACACAGTGTTATAGGAGGAAAGGACTGTCACTCAGAGAGAGAGACTTACATACTGTTATAGGAGGACAGGACTGTCACTCAGAGAGAGAGATTTACACAGTGTTATAGGAGGAAAGGACTGTCACTCAGAGAGAGAGATTTACACAGTATTATAGGAGGAAAGGACTGTCACTCAGAGAGAGAGAGATTTACACAGTGTTATAGGAGGAAAGGACTGTCACTCAGAGAGAGATAGATTTACACAGTGTTAAAGGAGGAAAGGACTGTCACTCAGAGAGAGAGATTTACACAGTGTTATAGGAGGAAAGGACTGTCACTCAGAGAGAGAGATTTACACAGTGTTATAGGAGGAAAGAACTGTCACTCAGAGAGAGAGAGATTTACACAGTGTTATAGGAGGAAAGGACTGTCACTCAGAGAGAGAGATTTACACAGTGTTATAGGAGGAAAGGACTGTCACTCAGAGAGAGAGAGATTTACACAGTGTTATAGGAGGAAAGGACTGTCACTCAGAGAGAGAGATTTACACAGTGTTATAGGAGGAAAGGACTGTCACTCAGAGAGAGAGATTTACACAGTGTTATAGGAGGAAAGGACTGTCACTCAGAGAGAGAGAGATTTACACAGTGTTATAGGAGGAAAGGACTGTCACTCAGAGAGAGAGATTTACACAGTGTTATAGGAGGAAAGGACTGTCACTCAGAGAGAGAGAGATTTACACAGTGTTATAGGAGGAAAGGACTGTCACTCAGAGAGAGAGATTTACACAGTGTTATAGGAGGAAAGGACTGTCACTCAGAGAGAGAGAGATTTACACAGTATTATAGGAGGAAAGGACTGTCACTCAGAGAGAGAGATTTACACAGTGTAATAGGAGGAAAGGACTGTCACTCAGAGAGAGAGATTTACACAGTGTTATAGGAGGAAAGGACTGTCACTCAGAGAGAGAGATTTACACAGTGTTATAGGAGGAAAGGACTGTCACTCAGAGAGAGAGATTTACACAGTGTTATAGGAGCAAAGGACTGTCACTCAGAGAGAGAGATTTACACAGTGTTATAGGAGGAAAGGACTGTCACTCAGAGAGAGAGAGATTTACACAGTGTTATAGGAGGAAAGTACTGTCACTCAGAGAGAGAGATTTACACAGTGTTATAGGAGGAAAGGACTGTCACTCAGAGAGAGAGATTTACACAGTGTTATAGGAGGAAAGGACTGTCACTGAGAGAGAGAGATTTACACAGTGTTATAGGAGGAAAGGACTGTCACTCAGAGAGAGAGATTTATACAGTGTTATAGGAGGAAAGGACTGTCACTCAGAGACAGAGATTTACACAGTGTTATAGGAGGAAAGGACTGTCACTCAGAGAGAGAGAAATTTACACAGTGTTATAGGAGGAAAGGACTGTCACTCAGAGAGAGAGAGATTTACACAGTGTTATAGGAGGAAAGGACTGTCACTCAGAGAGAGAGAGATTTACACAGTGTAATAGGAGGAAAGGACTGTCACTCAGAGAGAGAGATTTACACAGTGTTATAGGAGGAAAGGACTGTCACTCAGAGAGAGAGATTTACACAGTGTTATAGGAGGAAAGGACTGTCACTCAGAGAGAGAGATTTACACAGTGTTATAGGAGGAAAGGACTGTCACTCAGAGAGAGAGAGATTTACACAGTGTTATAGGAGGAAAGGACTGTCACTCAGAGAGAGAGATTTACACAGTGTTATAGGAGGAAAGGACTGTCACTCAGAGAGAGAGAGATTTACACAGTGTTATAGGAGGAAAGGACTGTCACTCAGAGAGAGAGATTTACACAGTGTTATAGGAGGAAAGGACTGTCACTCAGAGAGAGAGAGATTTACACAGTGTTATAGGAGGAAAGGACTGTCACTCAGAGAGAGAGATTTACACAGTGTAATAGGAGGAAAGGACTGTCACTCAGAGAGAGAGATTTACACAGTGTTATAGGAGGAAAGGACTGTCACTCAGAGAGAGAGATTTACACAGTGTTATAGGAGGAAAGGACTGTCACTCAGAGAGAGAGATTTACACAGTGTTATAGGAGGAAAGGACTGTCACTCAGAGAGAGATTTACACAGTGTTATAGGAGGAAAGGACTGTCACTCAGAGAGAGAGAGATTTCCACAGTGTTATAGGAGGAAAGGACTGTCACTCAGAGAGAGAGATTTACACAGTGTTATAGGAGGAAAGGACTGTCACTGAGAGAGAGAGATTTACACAGTGTTATAGGAGGAAAGGACTGTCACTCAGAGAGAGAGATTTACACAGTGTTATAGGAGGAAAGGACTGTCACTCAGAGAGAGTGATTTACACAGTGTTATAGGAGGAAAGGACTGTCACTCAGAGAGAGAGAGATTTACACAGTGTTATAGGAGCAAAGGACTGTCACTCAGAGAGAGAGATTTACACAGTGTTATAGGAGGAAAGGACTGTCACTCAGAGAGAGAGAGATTTACACAGTGTTATAGGAGGAAAGGACTGTCACTCAGAGAGAGAGATTTACACAGTGTTATAGGAGGAAAGGACTGTCACTCAGAGAGAGAGATTTACACAGTGTTATAGGAGGAAAGGACTGTCACTGAGAGAGAGAGATTTACACAGTGTTATAGGAGGAAAGGACTTTCACTCAGAGAGAGAGATTTATACAGTGTTATAGGAGGAAAGGACTGTCACTCAGAGACAGAGATTTACACAGTGTTATAGGAGGAAAGGACTGTCACTCAGAGAGAGAGAGATTTACACAGTGTTATAGGAGGAAAGGACTGTCACTCAGAGAGAGAGAGATTTACACAGTGTTATAGGAGGAAAGGACTGTCACTCAGAGAGAGAGATTTACACAGTGTTATAGGAGGAAAGGACTGTCACTCAGAGAGAGAGAGATTTACTCAGTGTTATAGGAGGAAAGGACTGTCACTCAGAGAGAGAGAGATTTACACAGTGTTATAGGAGGAAAGGACTGTCACTCAGAGAGAGATTTACACAGTGTTATAGGAGGAAAGGACTGTCACTCAGAGAGAGAGAGATTTACACAGTGATATAGGAGGATAGGACTGTCACTCAGAGAGAGAGATTTACACCGTGTTATAGGAGGAAAGGACTGTCACTCAGAGAGAGAGATTTACACAGTGTTATAGGAGGAAAGGACTGTCACTCAGAGAGAGAGATTTACACAGTGTTATAGGAGGAAAGGACTGTCACTCAGAGAGAGAGAGATTTACACAGTGTTATAGGAGGAAAGGACTGTCACTCAGAGTGAGAGAGATTTACAGAGTGTTATAGGAGGAAAGGACTGTCACTCAGAGAGAGAGATTTACACAGTGTTATAGGAGGAAAGGACTGTCACTCAGAGAGAGAGATTTACACAGTGTTATAGGAGGAAAGGACTGTCACTCAGAGAGACAGATTTACACAGTGTTATAGGAGGAAAGGACTGTCTCTCAGAGAGAGAGATTTACACAGTGTTATAGGAGGAAAGGACTGTCACTCAGAGAGAGAGATTTACACAGTGTTATAGGAGCAAAGGACTGTCACTCAGAGAGAGAGAGATTTACACAGTGTTATAGGAGGAAAGTACTGTCACTCAGAGAGAGAGATTTACACAGTGGTATAGGAGGAAAGGACTGTCACTCAGAAGAGAGATTTACACAGTGTTATAGGAGGAAAGGACTGTCACTCAGAGAGAGAGATTTACACAGTGTTATAGGAGGAAAGGACTGTCACTCAGAGAGAGAGAGATTTACACAGTGTTATAGGAGGAAAGGACTGTCACTCAGAGAGAGAGATTTACACAGTGTTATAGGAGGAAAGGACTGTCACTCAGAGAGAGAGAGATTTACACAGTGTTATAGGAGGAAAGGACTGCCACTCAGAGAGAGAGAGATTTACACAGTGTTATAGAAGGAAAGGACTGTCACTCAGAGAGAGAGATTTACACAGTGTTATAGGAGGAAAGGACTGTCACTCAGAGAGAGAGATTTACACAGTGTTATAGGAGGAAAGGACTGTCACTCAGAGAGAGAGAGATTTACACAGTGTTATAGGAGGAAAGGACTGTCACTCAGAGAGAGAGATTTACACAGTGTTATAGGAGGAAAGGACTGTCACTCAGAGAGAGAGATTTACACAGTGTTATAGGAGGAAAGGACTGTCACTCAGAGAGAGAGATTTACACAGTGTTATAGGAGGAAAGGACTGTCACTCAGAGAGAGAGAGATTTACACAGTGTTATAGGAGGAAAGGACTGTCACTCAGAGAGAGAGAGATTAACACAGTGTTATAGGAGGAAAGGACTGTCACTCAGAGAGAGAGAGATTTACACAGTGTTATAGGAGGAAAGGACTGTCACTCAGAGAGAGAGAGATTTACACAGTGTTATAGGAGGAAAGGACTGTCACTCAGAGAGAGAGATTTACACAGTGTTATAGGAGGAAAGGACTGTCACTCAGAGAGAGAGATTTACACAGTGTTAATAGGAGGAAAGGACTGTCACTCAGAGAGAGAGATTTACACAGTGTTATAGGAGGAAAGGACTGTCACTCAGAGAGAGATTTACACAGTGTTATAGGAGGAAAGGACTGTCACTCAGAGAGAGAGATTTACACAGTGTTATAGGAGGAAAGGACTGTCACTCAGAGAGAGAGATTTACACAGTGTTATAGGAGGAAAGGACTGTCACTCAGAGAGAGAGATTTACACAGTGTTATAGGAGGAAAGGACTGTCACTCAGAGAGAGAGAGATTTACACAGTGTTATAGGAGGAAAGGACTGTCACTCAGAGAGAGATTTACACAGTGTTATAGGAAGTAAGGACTGTCACTCAGAGAGAGAGATTTACACAGTGTTATAGGAGGAAAGGACTGTCACTCAGAGAGAGATTTACACAGTGTTATAGGAGGAAAGGACTGTCACTCAGAGAGAGAGAGATTTACACAGTGTTATAGGAGGAAAGGACTGTCACTCAGAGAGAGAGATTTACACAGTGTTATAGGAGGAAAGGACTGTCACTCAGAGAGAGAGATTTACACAGTGTTATAGGAGGAAAGGACTGTCACTCAGAGAGAGAGACTTACATACTGTTATAGGAGGACAGGACTGTCACTCAGAGAGAGAGATTTACACAGTGTTATAGGAGGAAAGGACTGTCACTCAGAGAGAAGAATTTACACAGTATTATAGGAGGAAAGGACTGTCACTCAGAGAGAGAGAGATTTACACAGTGTTATAGGAGGAAAGGACTGTCACTCAGAGAGAGATAGATTTACATAGTGTTAAAGGAGGAAAGGACTGTCACTCAGAGAGAGAGATTTACACAGTGTTATAGGAGGAAAGGACTGTCACTCAGAGAGAGAGATTTACACAGTGTTATAGGAGGAAAGAACTGTCACTCAGAGAGAGAGAGATTTACACAGTGTTATAGGAGGAAAGGACTGTCACTCAGAGAGAGAGATTTACACAGTGTTATAGGAGGAAAGGACTGTCACTCAGAGAGAGAGAGATTTACACAGTGTTATAGGAGGAAAGGACTGTCACTCAGAGAGAGAGATTTACACAGTGTTATAGGAGGAAAGGACTGTCACTCAGAGAGAGAGATTTACACAGTGTTATAGGAGGAAAGGACTGTCACTCAGAGAGAGAGAGATTTACACAGTGTTATAGGAGGAAAGGACTGTCACTCAGAGAGAGAGATTTACACAGTGTTATAGGAGGAAAGGACTGTCACTCAGAGAGAGAGATTTACACAGTGTTATAGGAGGAAAGGACTGTCACTCAGAGAGAGAGAGATTTACACAGTATTATAGGAGGAAAGGACTGTCACTCAGAGAGAGAGATTTACACAGTGTAATAGGAGGAAAGGACTGTCACTCAGAGAGAGAGATTTACACAGTGTTATAGGAGGAAAGGACTGTCACTCAGAGAGAGAGATTTACACAGTGTTATAGGAGGAAAGGACTGTCACTCAGAGAGAGAGATTTACACAGTGTTATAGGAGCAAAGGACTGTCACTCAGAGAGAGAGATTTACACAGTGTTATAGGAGGAAAGGACTGTCACTCAGAGAGAGAGAGATTTACACAGTGTTATAGGAGGAAAGTACTGTCACTCAGAGAGAGAGATTTACACAGTGTTATAGGAGGAAAGGACTGTCACTCAGAGAGAGAGATTTACACAGTGTTATAGGAGGAAAGGACTGTCACTGAGAGAGAGAGATTTACACAGTGTTATAGGAGGAAAGGACTGTCACTCAGAGAGAGAGATTTATACAGTGTTATAGGAGGAAAGGACTGTCACTCAGAGACAGAGATTTACACAGTGTTATAGGAGGAAAGGACTGTCACTCAGAGAGAGAGAAATTTACACAGTGTTATAGGAGGAAAGGACTGTCACTCAGAGAGAGAGAGATTTACACAGTGTTATAGGAGGAAAGGACTGTCACTCAGAGAGAGAGAGATTTACACAGTGTTATAGGAGGAAAGGACTGTCACTCAGAGAGAGAGATTTACACAGTGTTATAGGAGGAAAGGACTGTCACTCAGAGAGAGAGATTTACACAGTGTTATAGGAGGAAAGGACTGTCACTCAGAGAGAGAGAGATTTACACAGTGTTATAGGAGGAAAGGACTGTCACTCAGAGAGAGAGATTTACACAGTGTTATAGGAGGAAAGGACTGTCACTCAGAGAGAGAGATTTACACAGTGTTATAGGAGGAAAGGACTGTCACTCAGAGAGAGAGATTTACACAGTGTTATAGGAGGAAAGGACTGTCACACAGAGAGAGAGATTTACACAGTGTTATAGGAGGAAAGGACTGTCACTCAGAGAGAGAGATTTAAACAGTGTTATAGGAGGAAAGGACTGTCACTCAGAGAGAGAGATTTACACAGTGTTATAGGAGGAAAGGACTGTCACTCAGAGAGAGAGAGATTTACACAGTGTTATAGGAGGAAAGGACTGTCACTCAGAGAGAGAGAGATTTACACAGTGTTATAGGAGGAAAGGACTGTCACTCAGAGAGAGAGAGATTTACACAGTGTTATAGGAGGAAAGGACTGTCACTCAGAGAGAGAGATTTACACAGTGTTATAGGAGGAAAGGACTGTCACTCAGAGAGAGAGATTTACACAGTGTTATAGGAGGAAAGGACTGTCACTCAGAGAGAGAGAGATTTACACAGTGTTATAGGAGGAAAGGACTGTCACTCAGAGAGAGAGAGATTTACACAGTGTTATAGGAGGAAAGGACTGTCACTCAGAGAGAGAGATTTACACAGTGTTATAGGAGGAAAGGACTGTCACTCAGAGAGAGAGATTTACACAGTGTTATAGGAGGAAAGGACTGTCACTCAGAGAGAGAGATTTACACAGTGTTATAGGAGGAAAGGACTGTCACTCAGAGAGAGAGATTTACACAGTGTTATAGGAGGAAAGGACTGTCACTCAGAGAGAGAGAGATTTACACAGTGTTATCGGAGGAAAGGACTGTCACTCAGAGAGAGAGAGATTTACACAGTGTTATAGGAGGAAAGGACTGTCACTCAGAGAGAGAGATTTACACAGTGTTATAGGAGGAAAGGACTGTCACTCAGAGAGAGAGATTTACACAGTGTTATAGGAGGAAAGGACTGTGACTCAGAGAGAGAGATTTACACAGTGTTATAGGAGGAAAGGACTGTCACTCAGAGAGAGAGATTTACACAGTGTTTTAGGAGGAAAGGACTGTCACTCAGAGAGAGAGATTTACACAGTGTTATAGGAGGAAAGGACTGTCACTCAGAGAGAGAGATTTACACAGTGTTATAGGAGGAAAGGACTGTCACTCAGAGAGAGAGAGATTTACACAGTGTTATAGGAGGAAAGGACTGTCACTCAGAGAGAGAGAGATTTACACAGTGTTATAGGAGGAAAGGACTGTCACTCAGAGAGAGAGATTTACACAGTGTTATAGGAGGAAAGGACTGTCACTCAGAGAGAGAGAGATTTACACAGTGTTATAGGAGGAAAGGACTGTCACTCAGAGAGAGAGATTTACACAGTGTTATAGGAGGAAAGGACTGTCACTCAGAGAGAGAGAGATTTACACAGTGTTATAGGAGGAAAGGACTGTCACTCAGAGAGAGAGATTTACACAGTGTTATAGGAGGAAAGGACTGTCACTCAGAGAGAGAGAGATTTACACAGTGTTATAGGAGGAAAGGACTGTCACTCAGAGAGAGAGATTTACACAGTGTAATAGGAGGAAAGGACTGTCACTCAGAGAGAGAGATTTACACAGTGTTATAGGAGGAAAGGACTGTCACTCAGAGAGAGAGATTTACACAGTGTTATAGGAGGAAAGGACTGTCACTCAGAGAGAGAGATTTACACAGTGTTATAGGAGGAAAGGACTGTCACTCAGAGAGAGATTTACACAGTGTTATAAGAGGAAAGGACTGTCACTCAGAGAGAGAGATTTACACAGTGTTATAGGAGCAAAGGACTGTCACTCAGAGAGAGAGATTTACACAGTGTTATAGGAGGAAAGGACTGTCACTCAGAAAGAGAGATTTACACAGTGTTAAAGGAGGAAAGGACTGTCACTCAGAGAGAGAGAGATTTACACAGTGTTATAGGAGGAATGGACTGTCACTCAGAGAGAGAGATTTACACAGTGTTACAGGAGGAAAGGTCTGTCACTCAGAGAGAGAGAGATTTACACAGTGTTATAGGAGGAAAGGACTGTCACTCAGAGAGAGAGATTTACACAGTGTTATAGGAGGAAAGGACTGTCACTCAGAGAGACAGATTTACACAGTGTTATAGGAGGAAAGAACTGTCACTCAGAGAGAGAGATTTACACAGTGTTATAGGAGGAAAGGACTGTCACTCAGAGAGAGAGAGATTTACACAGTGTTATAGGAGGAAAGGACTGTCACTCAGAGAGAGAGATTTACACAGTGTTATAGGAGGAAAGGACTGTCACTCAGAGAGAGAGATTTACACAGTGTTATAGGAGGAAAGGACTGTCACTCAGAGAGAGACATTTACACAGTGTTATAGGAGGAAAGGACTGTCATTCAGAGAGAGAGAAATTTACACAGTGTTATAGGAGGAAAGGACTGTCACTCAGAGAGAGAGATTTACACAGTGTTATAGGAGTAAAGGACTGTCACTCAGAGAGAGAGATTTACACAGTGTTATAGGAGGAAAGGACTGTCACTCAGAGAGAGAGATTTACACAGTGTTATAGGAGGAAAGGACTGTCACTCAGAGAGAGAGAGATTTACACATTGTTATAGGAGGAAAGGACTGTCACTCAGAGAGAGAGATTTACACAGTGTTATAGGAGGAAAGGACTGTCACTCAGAGAGAGATAGATTTACACGGTGTTATAGGAGGAAAGGACTGTCACTCAGAGAGAGAGATTTACACAGTGTTATAGGAGGAAAGGACTGTCACTCAGAGAGAGAGATTTACACAGTATTATAGGAGGAAAGGACTGTCACTCAGAGAGAGAGAGATTTACACAGTGTTATAGGAGGAAAGGACTGTCACTCAGAGAGAGAGATTTACACAGTGTTATAGGAGGAAAGGACTGTCACTCAGAGAGAGAGAGATTTACACAGTGTTATAGGAGGAAAGGACTGTCACTCAGAGAGAGAGATTTACACAGTGTTATAGGAGGAAAGGACTGTCACTCAGAGAGAGATTTACACAGTGTTATAGGAGGAAAGGACTGTCACTCAGAGAGAGAGATTTACACAGTGTTATAGGAGGAAAGGACTGTCACTCAGAGAGAGAGATTTACACAGTGTTATAGGAGGAAAGGACTGTCACTCAGAGAGAGATTTACACAGTGTTATAGGAGGAAAGGACTGTCACTCAGAGAGAGAGTGATTTACACAGTGTTATAGGAGCAAAGGACTGTCACTCAGAGAGAGAGATTTACACAGTGTTATAGGAGGAAAGGACTGTCACTCAGAGAGAGAGAGATTTACACAGTGTTATAGGAGGAAAGTACTGTCACTCAGAGAGAGAGATTTACACAGTGTTATAGGAGGAAAGGACTGTCACTCAGAGAGAGAGATTTACACAGTGTTATAGGAGGAAAGGACTGTCACTGAGAGAGAGAGATTTACACAGTGTTATAGGAGGAAAGGACTGTCACTCAGAGAGAGAGATTTATACAGTGTTATAGGAGGAAAGGACTGTCACTCAGAGACAGAGATTTACACAGTGTTATAGGAGGAAAGGACTGTCACTCAGAGAGAGAGATTTACACAGTGTTATAGGAGGAAAGGACTGTCACTCAGAGAGAGAGATTTACACAGTGTTATAGGAGGAAAGGACTGTCACTCAGAGAGAGATTTACACAGTGTTATAAGAGGAAAGGACTGTCACTCAGAGAGAGAGATTTACACAGTGTTATAGGAGCAAAGGACTGTCACTCAGAGAGAGAGATTTACACAGTGTTATAGGAGGAAAGGACTGTCACTCAGAAAGAGAGATTTACACAGTGTTAAAGGAGGAAAGGACTGTCACTCAGAGAGAGAGAGATTTACACAGTGTTATAGGAGGAATGGACTGTCACTCAGAGAGAGAGATTTACACAGTGTTACAGGAGGAAAGGTCTGTCACTCAGAGAGAGAGAGATTTACACAGTGTTATAGGAGGAAAGGACTGTCACTCAGAGAGAGAGATTTACACAGTGTTATAGGAGGAAAGGACTGTCACTCAGAGAGACAGATTTACACAGTGTTATAGGAGGAAAGAACTGTCACTCAGAGAGAGAGATTTACACAGTGTTATAGGAGGAAAGGACTGTCACTCAGAGAGAGAGAGATTTACACAGTGTTATAGGAGGAAAGGACTGTCACTCAGAGAGAGAGATTTACACAGTGTTATAGGAGGAAAGGACTGTCACTCAGAGAGAGAGATTTACACAGTGTTATAGGAGGAAAGGACTGTCACTCAGAGAGAGACATTTACACAGTGTTATAGGAGGAAAGGACTGTCATTCAGAGAGAGAGAAATTTACACAGTGTTATAGGAGGAAAGGACTGTC
Source organism: Isurus oxyrinchus (assembly GCA_026770705.1). NCBI lineage: Eukaryota > Metazoa > Chordata > Chondrichthyes > Lamniformes > Lamnidae > Isurus > Isurus oxyrinchus. The sequence continues at coordinate 47,033 of JANJGN010002171.1, forward strand.
ACTCAGAGAGAGAGATTTACACAGTGTTATAGGAGTAAAGGACTGTCACTCAGAGAGAGAGATTTACACAGTGTTATAGGAGGAAAGGACTGTCACTCAGAGAGAGAGATTTACACAGTGTTATAGGAGGAAAGGACTGTCACTCAGAGAGAGAGAGATTTACACATTGTTATAGGAGGAAAGGACTGTCACTCAGAGAGAGAGATTTACACAGTGTTATAGGAGGAAAGGACTGTCACTCAGAGAGAGATAGATTTACACGGTGTTATAGGAGGAAAGGACTGTCACTCAGAGAGAGAGATTTACACAGTGTTATAGGAGGAAAGGACTGTCACTCAGAGAGAGAGATTTACACAGTATTATAGGAGGAAAGGACTGTCACTCAGAGAGAGAGAGATTTACACAGTGTTAAAGGAGGAAAGGACTGTCACTCAGAGAGAGAGATTTACACAGTGTTATAGGAGGAAAGGACTGTCACTCAGAGAGAGAGAGATTTACACAGTGTTATAGGAGGAAAGGACTGTCACTCAGAGAGAGAGATTTACACAGTGTTATAGGAGGAAAGGACTGTCACTCAGAGAGAGATTTACACAGTGTTATAGGAGGAAAGGACTGTCACTCAGAGAGAGAGATTTACACAGTGTTATAGGAGGAAAGGACTGTCACTCAGAGAGAGAGATTTACACAGTGTTATAGGAGGAAAGGACTGTCACTCAGAGAGAGAGATTTACACAGTGTTATAGGAGGAAAGGACTGTCACTCAGAGAGAGAGATTTACACAGTGTTATAGGAGGAAAGGACTGTCACTCAGAGAGAGAGATTTACACAGTGTTATAGGAGGAAAGGACTGTCTCTCAGAGAGAGAGAGATTTACACAGTGTTATAGGAGGAAAGGACTGTCACTCAGAGAGAGAGAGATTTACACAGTGTTATAGGAGGAAAGGACTGTCACTCAGAGAGAGAGATTTACACAGTGTTATAGGAGGAAAGGACTGTCACTCAGAGAGAGAGAGATTTACACAGTGTTATAGGAGGAAAGGACTGTCACTCAGAGAGAGAGATTTACACAGTGTTATAGGAGGAAAGGACTGTCACTCAGAGAGAGAGAGATTTACACAGTGTTATAGGAGGAAAGGACTGTCACTCAGAGAGAGAGATTTACACAGTGTTATAGGAGGAAAGGACTGTCACTCAGAGAGAGAGAGATTTACACAGTGTTATAGGAGGAAAGGACTGTCACTCAGAGAGAGAGATTTACACAGTGTAATAGGAGGAAAGGACTGTCACTCAGAGAGAGAGATTTACACAGTGTTATAGGAGGAAAGGACTGTCACTCAGAGAGAGAGATTTACACAGTGTTATAGGAGGAAAGGACTGTCACTCAGAGAGAGAGATTTACACAGTGTTATAGGAGGAAAGGACTGTCACTCAGAGAGAGATTTACACAGTGTTATAAGAGGAAAGGACTGTCACTCAGAGAGAGAGATTTACACAGTGTTATAGGAGCAAAGGACTGTCACTCAGAGAGAGAGATTTACACAGTGTTATAGGAGGAAAGGACTGTCACTCAGAAAGAGAGATTTACACAGTGTTAAAGGAGGAAAGGACTGTCACTCAGAGAGAGAGAGATTTACACAGTGTTATAGGAGGAATGGACTGTCACTCAGAGAGAGAGATTTACACAGTGTTACAGGAGGAAAGGTCTGTCACTCAGAGAGAGAGAGATTTACACAGTGTTATAGGAGGAAAGGACTGTCACTCAGAGAGAGAGATTTACACAGTGTTATAGGAGGAAAGGACTGTCACTCAGAGAGACAGATTTACACAGTGTTATAGGAGGAAAGAACTGTCACTCAGAGAGAGAGATTTACACAGTGTTATAGGAGGAAAGGACTGTCACTCAGAGAGAGAGAGATTTACACAGTGTTATAGGAGGAAAGGACTGTCACTCAGAGAGAGAGATTTACACAGTGTTATAGGAGGAAAGGACTGTCACTCAGAGAGAGAGATTTACACAGTGTTATAGGAGGAAAGGACTGTCACTCAGAGAGAGACATTTACACAGTGTTATAGGAGGAAAGGACTGTCATTCAGAGAGAGAGAAATTTACACAGTGTTATAGGAGGAAAGGACTGTCACTCAGAGAGAGAGATTTACACAGTGTTATAGGAGTAAAGGACTGTCACTCAGAGAGAGAGATTTACACAGTGTTATAGGAGGAAAGGACTGTCACTCAGAGAGAGAGATTTACACAGTGTTATAGGAGGAAAGGACTGTCACTCAGAGAGAGAGAGATTTACACATTGTTATAGGAGGAAAGGACTGTCACTCAGAGAGAGAGATTTACACAGTGTTATAGGAGGAAAGGACTGTCACTCAGAGAGAGATAGATTTACACGGTGTTATAGGAGGAAAGGACTGTCACTCAGAGAGAGAGATTTACACAGTGTTATAGGAGGAAAGGACTGTCACTCAGAGAGAGAGATTTACACAGTATTATAGGAGGAAAGGACTGTCACTCAGAGAGAGAGAGATTTACACAGTGTTATAGGAGGAAAGGACTGTCACTCAGAGAGAGAGATTTACACAGTGTTATAGGAGGAAAGGACTGTCACTCAGAGAGAGAGAGATTTACACAGTGTTATAGGAGGAAAGGACTGTCACTCAGAGAGAGAGATTTACACAGTGTTATAGGAGGAAAGGACTGTCACTCAGAGAGAGATTTACACAGTGTTATAGGAGGAAAGGACTGTCACTCAGAGAGAGAGATTTACACAGTGTTATAGGAGGAAAGGACTGTCACTCAGAGAGAGAGATTTACACAGTGTTATAGGAGGAAAGGACTGTCACTCAGAGAGAGAGATTTACACAGTGTTATAGGAGGAAAGGACTGTCACTCAGAGAGAGAGTGATTTACACAGTGTTATAGGAGGAAAGGACTGTCACTCAGAGAGAGATTTACACAGTGTTATAGGAAGTAAGGACTGTCACTCAGAGAGAGAGATTTACACAGTGTTATAGGAGGAAAGGACTGTCACTCAGAGAGAGATTTACACAGTGTTATAGGAGGAAAGGACATTCACTCAGAGAGAGAGAGATTTACACAGTGTTATAGGAGGAAAGGACTGTCACTCAGTGAGAGAGATTTACACAGTGTTATAGGAGGAAAGGACTGTCACTCAGAGAGAGAGATTTACACAGTGTTATAGGAGGAAAGGACTGTCACTCAGAGAGAGAGATTTACACACTGTTATAGGAGGAAAGGACTGTCACTCAGAGAGAGTGATTTACACAGTGTTATAGGAGGAAAGGACTGTCACTCAGAGAGAGAGATTTACACAGTGTTATAGGAGGAAAGGACTGTCACTCAGAGAGAGAGAGATTTACACAGTGTTATAGGAGGAAAGGACTGTCACTCAGAGAGAGATTGATTTACACAGTGTTATAGGAGGAAAGGACTGTCACTCAGAGAGAGAGATTTACACAGTGTTATAGGAGGAAAGGACTGTCACTCAGAGAGAGAGATTTACACAGTGTTATAGGAGGAAAGGAATGTCACTCAGAGAGAGAGATTTGCACAGTGTTATAGGAGGAAAGGACTGTCACTCAGAGAGAGAGATTTACACAGTGTTATAGGAGGAAAGGACTGTCACTCAGAGAGAGAGAGATTTACACAGTGTTATAGGAGGAAAGGACTGTCACTCAGAGAGAGAGATTTACACAGTGTTATAGGAGGAAAGGACTGTCACTCAGAGAGAGAGAGATTTACACAGTGTTATAGGAGGAAAGGACTGTCACTCAGAGAGAGAGATTTACACAGTGTTATAGGAGGAAAGGACTGTCACTCAGAGAGAGATTTACACAGTGTTATAGGAGGAAAGGACTGTCACTCAGAGGGAGAGATTTACACAGTGTGAAAGGAGGAAAGGACTGTCACTCAGAGAAAGTGATTTACACAGTGTTATAGGAGGAAAGGACTGTCACTCAGAGAGAGAGAGATTTACACAGTGTTATAGGAGGAAAGGACTGTCACTCAGAGAGAGAGATTTACACAGTGTTATAGGAGGAAAGGACTGTCACTCAGAGAGAGAGATTTACACAGTGTTATAGGAGGAAAGAACTGTCACTCAGAGAGAGAGATTTACACAGTGTTATAGGAGGAAAGGACTGTCCCTCAGAGAGAGAGAGATATACACAGTGTTTTAGGAGGAAAGGACTGTCACTCAGAGAGAGAGATTTACACAGTGTTATAGGAGGAAAGGACTGTCACTCAGAGAGAGAGAGATTTACACAGTGTTATAGGAGGAAAGGACTGTCACTCAGAGAGAGAGATTTACACAGTGTTATAGGAGGAAAGGACTGTCACTCAGAGAGAGAGAGATTTACACAGTGTTATAGGAGGAAAGGACTGTCACTCAGAGAGAGAGATTTACACAGTGTTATAGGAGGAAAGGACTGTCACTCAGAGAGAGAGAGATTTACACAGTGTTATAGGAGGAAAGGACTGTCACTCAGAGAGAGAGATTTACACAGTGTAATAGGAGGAAAGGACTGTCACTCAGAGAGAGAGATTTACACAGTGTTATAGGAGGAAAGGACTGTCACTCAGAGAGAGAGATTTACACAGTGTTATAGGAGGAAAGGACTGTCACTCAGAGAGAGAGATTTACACAGTGTTATAGGAGGAAAGGACTGTCACTCAGAGAGAGATTTACACAGTGTTATAGGAGGAAAGGACTGTCACTCAGAGAGAGAGATTTACACAGTGTTATAGGAGGAAAGGACTGTCACTCAGAGAGAGAGATTTACACAGTGTTATAGGAGGAAAGGACTCTCACTCAGAAAGAGAGATTTACACAGTGTTAAAGGAGGAAAGGACTGTCACTCAGAGAGAGAGAGATTTACACAGTGTTATAGGAGGAAAGGACTGTCACTCAGAGAGAGAGATTTACACATTGTTATAGGAGGAAAGGAAAGTCACTCAGAGAGAGAGATTTACACAGTGTTATAGGAGGAAAGGACTGTCACTCAGAGAGAGAGAGATTTACACAGTGTTATAGGAGGAAAGGACTGTCACTCAGAGAGAGAGATTTACACAGTGTTATAGGAGGAAAGGACTGTCACTCAGAGAGAGAGATTTACACAGTGTTATAGGAGGAAAGGACTGTCACTCAGAGAGAGAGATTTACACAGTATTATAGGAGGAAAGGACTGTCACTCAGAGAGAGAGAGATTTACACAGTGTTATAGGAGGAAAGGACTGTCACTCAGAGAGAGAGATTTACACAGTGTTATAGGAGGAAAGGACTGTCACTCAGAGAGAGAGAGATTTACACAGTGTTATGGGAGGAAAGGACTGTCACTCAGAGAGAGAGATTTACAGAGTGTTGTAGGAGGAAAGGACTGTCACTCAGAGAGAGAGATTTACACAGTGTTATAGGAGGAAAGGACTGTCACTCAGAGAGAAAGAGATTTACACAGTGTTATAGGAGGAAAGGACTGTCACTCAGAGTGAGAGATTTACACAGTGTTATAGGAGGAAAGGACTGTCACTCAGAGAGAGAGAGATTTACACAGTGTTATAGGAGGAAAGGACTGTCACTCAGAGAGAGAGAGATTTACACAGTGTTATAGGAGGAAAGGACTGTCACTCAGAGAGAGAGAGATTTACACAGTGTTATAGGAGGAAAGGACTGTCACTCAGAGAGAGAGATTTACACAGTGTTATAGGAGGAAAGGACTGTCACTCAGAGAGAGAGATTTACACAGTGTAATAGGAGGAAAGGACTGTCACTCAGAGAGAGAGATTTACACAGTGTTATAGGAGGAAAGGACTGTCACTCAGAGAGAGATTTACACAGTGTTATAGGAGGAAAGGACTGTCACTCAGAGAGAGAGATTTACACAGTGTTATAGGAGGAAAGGACTGTCACTCAGAGAGAGAGAGATTTACACAGTGTTATAGGAGGAAAGGACTGTCACTCAGAGAGAGATTTACACAGTGTTATAGGAGGAAAGGACTGTCACTCAGAGGGAGAGATTTACACAGTGTGAAAGGAGGAAAGGACTGTCACTCAGAGAAAGTGATTTACACAGTGTTATAGGAGGAAAGGACTGTCACTCAGAGAGAGAGAGATTTACACAGTGTTATAGGAGGAAAGGACTGTCACTCAGAGAGAGAGATTTACACAGTGTTATAGGAGGAAAGGACTGTCACTCAGAGAGAGAGATTTACACAGTGTTATAGGAGGAAAGAACTGTCACTCAGAGAGAGAGATTTACACAGTGTTATAGGAGGAAAGGACTGTCCCTCAGAGAGAGAGAGATATACACAGTGTTTTAGGAGGAAAGGACTGTCACTCAGAGAGAGAGATTTACACAGTGTTATAGGAGGAAAGGACTGTCACTCAGAGAGAGAGAGATTTACACAGTGTTATAGGAGGAAAGGACTGTCACTCAGAGAGAGAGATTTACACAGTGTTATAGGAGGAAAGGACTGTCACTCAGAGAGAGAGAGATTTACACAGTGTTATAGGAGGAAAGGACTGTCACTCAGAGAGAGAGATTTACACAGTGTTATAGGAGGAAAGGACTGTCACTCAGAGAGAGAGAGATTTACACAGTGTTATAGGAGGAAAGGACTGTCACTCAGAGAGAGAGATTTACACAGTGTAATAGGAGGAAAGGACTGTCACTCAGAGAGAGAGATTTACACAGTGTTATAGGAGGAAAGGACTGTCACTCAGAGAGAGAGATTTACACAGTGTTATAGGAGGAAAGGACTGTCACTCAGAGAGAGAGATTTACACAGTGTTATAGGAGGAAAGGACTGTCACTCAGAGAGAGATTTACACAGTGTTATAGGAGGAAAGGACTGTCACTCAGAGAGAGAGATTTACACAGTGTTATAGGAGGAAAGGACTGTCACTCAGAGAGAGAGATTTACACAGTGTTATAGGAGGAAAGGACTCTCACTCAGAAAGAGAGATTTACACAGTGTTAAAGGAGGAAAGGACTGTCACTCAGAGAGAGAGAGATTTACACAGTGTTATAGGAGGAAAGGACTGTCACTCAGAGAGAGAGATTTACACATTGTTATAGGAGGAAAGGAAAGTCACTCAGAGAGAGAGATTTACACAGTGTTATAGGAGGAAAGGACTGTCACTCAGAGAGAGAGAGATTTACACAGTGTTATAGGAGGAAAGGACTGTCACTCAGAGAGAGAGATTTACACAGTGTTATAGGAGGAAAGGACTGTCACTCAGAGAGAGAGATTTACACAGTGTTATAGGAGGAAAGGACTGTCACTCAGAGAGAGAGATTTACACAGTATTATAGGAGGAAAGGACTGTCACTCAGAGAGAGAGAGATTTACACAGTGTTATAGGAGGAAAGGACTGTCACTCAGAGAGAGAGATTTACACAGTGTTATAGGAGGAAAGGACTGTCACTCAGAGAGAGAGAGATTTACACAGTGTTATGGGAGGAAAGGACTGTCACTCAGAGAGAGAGATTTACAGAGTGTTGTAGGAGGAAAGGACTGTCACTCAGAGAGAGAGATTTACACAGTGTTATAGGAGGAAAGGACTGTCACTCAGAGAGAAAGAGATTTACACAGTGTTATAGGAGGAAAGGACTGTCACTCAGAGTGAGAGATTTACACAGTGTTATAGGAGGAAAGGACTGTCACTCAGAGAGAGAGAGATTTACACAGTGTTATAGGAGGAAAGGACTGTCACTCAGAGAGAGAGAGATTTACACAGTGTTATAGGAGGAAAGGACTGTCACTCAGAGAGAGAGAGATTTACACAGTGTTATAGGAGGAAAGGACTGTCACTCAGAGAGAGAGATTTACACAGTGTTATAGGAGGAAAGGACTGTCACTCAGAGAGAGAGATTTACACAGTGTAATAGGAGGAAAGGACTGTCACTCAGAGAGAGAGATTTACACAGTGTTATAGGAGGAAAGGACTGTCACTCAGAGAGAGATTTACACAGTGTTATAGGAGGAAAGGACTGTCACTCAGAGAGAGAGATTTACACAGTGTTATAGGAGGAAAGGACTGTCACTCAGAGAGAGAGAGATTTACACAGTGTTATAGGAGGAAAGGACTGTCACTCAGAGGGAGAGATTTACACAGTGTTATAGGAGGAAAGGACTGTCACTCAGAGAGAGAGATTTACACAGTGTTATAGGAGGAAAGGACTGTCACTCAGAGAGAGAGATTTATACAGTGTTATAGGAGGAAAGGACTGTCACTCAGAGAGAGAGAGATTTACACAGTGTTATAGGAGGAAAGGACTGTCACTCAGAGAGAGAGATTTACACAGTGTTATAGGAGGAAAGGACTGTCACTCAGAGAGAGAGATTTACACAGTGTTATAGGAGGAAAGGACTGTCACTCAGAGAGAGAGATTTACACAGTGTTATAGGAGGAAAGGACTGTCACTCAGAGAGAGAGATTTACACAGTGTTATAGGAGGAAAGGACTGTCACTCAGAGAGAGAGATTTACACAGTGTTATAGGAGGAAAGGACTGTCACTCAGAGAGAGAGAGATTTACACAGTGTTATAGGAGGAAAGGACTGTCACTCAGAGAGAGAGAGATTTACACAGTGTTATAGGAGGAAAGGACTGTCACTCAGAGAGAGAGAGATTTACACAGTGTTATAGGAGGAAAGGACTGTCACTCAGAGAGAGAGAGATTTACACAGTGTTATAGGAGGAAAGGACTTTCACTCAGAGAGAGAGAGATTTACACAGTGTTATAGGAGGAAAGGACTGTCACTCAGAGAGAGAGAGATTTACACAGTGTTATAGGAGGAAAAGACTGTCACTCAGAGAGAGATTTACACAGTGTTATAGGAGGAAAGGACTGTCACTCAGAGAGAGAGAGATTTACACAGTGTAATAGGAGGAAAGGACTGTCACTCAGAGAGAGAGAGATTTACACAGTGTTATAGGAGGAAAGGACTGTCACTCAGAGAGAGAGATTTACACAGTGTTATAGGAGGAAAGGACTGTCACTCAGAGAGAGAGATTTACACAATGTTATAGGAGGAAAGGACTGTCACTCAGAGAGAGAGATTTACACAGTATTACAGGAGGAAAGGACTGTCACTCAGAGAGAGAATGATTTACACAGTGTTATAGGAGGAAAGGACTGTCATTCAGAGAGAGAGATTTACACAGTGTTATAGGAGGAAAGGACTGTCACTCAGAGAGAGAGAGATTTACACAGTGTTATAGGAGGAAAGGACTGTCACTCAGAGAGAGAGATTTACACAGTGTTATAGGAGGAAAGGACTGTCACTCAGAGAGAGAGATTTACACAGTGTTATAGGAGGAAAGGACTGTCACTCAGAGAGAGAGATTTAAACAGTGTTATAGGAGGAAAGGACTGTCACTCAGAGAGAGAGAGATTTACACAGTGTTATAGGAGGAAAGGACTGTCACTCAGAGAGAGAGATTTACACAGTGTTATAGGAGGAAAGGACTGTCACTCAGAGTGAGAGAGATTTACACAGTGTTTAGGAGGAAAGGACTGTCACTCAGAGAGAGAGATTAACACAGTGTTATAGGAGGAAAGGACTGTCACTCAGAGAGAGAGATTTACACAGTGTTATAGGAGGAAAGGACTGTCACTCAGAGAGAGAGATTTACACAGTGTTATAGGAGGAAAGGACTGTCACTCAGAGAGAGAGATTTACACAGTGTTATAGGAGGAAAGGACTGTCACTCAGAGAGAGAGATTTACACAGTGTTATAGGAGGAAGGAATGTCACTCAGAGAGAGAGAGATTTACACAGTGTTATAGGAGGAAAGGACTGTCACTCAGAGAGAGAGATTTACACAGTGTTAAAGGAGGAAAGGACTGTCACTCAGAGAGAGAGATTGACACAGTGTTATAGGAGGAAAGGACTGGCACTCAGAGAGAGAGATTTACACAGTGTTATAGGAGTAAAGGACTGTCACTCAGAGAGAGAGAGATTTACACAGTGTTATAGGAGGAAAGGACTGTCACTCAGAGAGAGAGATTTACACAGTGTTATAGGAGGAAAGGACTGTCACTCAGAGAGAGAGAGATTTACACAGTGTTATAGGAGGAAAGGACTGTCACTCAGAGAGAGTGATTTACACGGTGTTATAGGAGGAAAGGACTGTCACTCAGAGAGAGAGATTTACACAGTGTTATAGGAGGAAAGGACTGTCACTCAGAGAGAGAGATTTACACAGTGTTATAGGAGGAAAGGACTGTCACTCAGAGAGAGAGATTTACACAGTGTTATAGGAGGAAAGGACTGTCACTCAGAGAGAGAGATTTACACAGTGTTATAGGAGGAAAGGACTGTCACTCAGAGAGAGAGAGATTTACACGGTGTTATAGGAGGAAAGGACTGTAACTCAGAGAGAGAGAGAGATTTACACAGTGTTATAGGAGGAAAGGACTGTCACTCAGAGAGAGAGATTTACACAGTTTTATAGGAGGAAAGGACTGTCACTCAGAGAGAGAGATTTACACAGTGTTATAGGAGGAAAGGAATGTCACTCAGAGAGAGAGAGATTTACACAGTGTTATAGGAGGAAAGGACTGTCACTCAGAGAGAGAGAGAGATTTACACAGTGTTATAGGAGGAAAGGACTGTCACTCAGAGAGAGAGATTTACACACTGTTATAGGAGGAAAGGACTGTCACTCAGAGAGAGAGATTTACACACTGTTATAGGAGGAAAGGACTGTCACTCAGAGAGAGAGATTTACACAGTGTTATAGGAGGAAAGGACTGTCACTCAGAGAGAGAGATTTACACAGTGTTATAGGAGGAAAGGACTGTCACTCAGAGAGAGAGATTTACACAGTGTTATAGGAGGAAAGGACTGTCACTCAGAGAGAGAGAGATTTACACAGTGTTATAGGAGGAAAGGACTGTCACTCAGAGAGACAGATTTACACAGTGTTATATGAGGAAAGGACTGTCACTCAGAGAGAGAGAGATTTACACAGTGTTATAGGAGGAAAGGACTGTCACTCAGAGAGAGAGATTTACACAGTGTTATAGGAGGAAAGGACTGTCACTCAGAGAGAGAGATTTACACACTGTTATAGGAGGAAAGGACTGTCACTCAGAGAGAGAGATTTACACAGTGTTATAGGAGGAAAGGACTGTCACTCAGAGAGAGAGATTTACACAGTGTTATAGGAGGAAAGGACTGTCACTCAGAGAGAGAGATTTACACAGTGTTATAGGAGGAAAGGACTGTCACTCAGAGAGAGAGAGATTTACACAGTGTTATAGGAGGAAAGGACTGTCACTCAGAGAGACAGATTTACACAGTGTTATATGAGGAAAGGACTGTCACTCAGAGAGAGAGAGATTTACACAGTGTTATAGGAGGAAAGGACTGTCACTCAGAGAGAGAGATTTACACAGTGTTATAGGAGGAAAGGACTGTCACTCAGAGAGAGAGATTGACACAGTGTTATAGGAGGAAAGGACTGTCACTCAGAGAGAGAGATTTACACAGTGTTATAGGAGTAAAGGACTGTCACTCAGAGAGAGAGAGATTTACACAGTGTTATAGGAGGAAAGGACTGTCACTCAGAGAGAGAGATTTACACAGTGTTATAGGAGGAAAGGACTGTCACTCAGAGAGAGAGAGATTTACACAGTGTTATAGGAGGAAAGGACTGTCACTCAGAGAGAGTGATTTACACGGTGTTATAGGAGGAAAGGACTGTCACTCAGAGAGAGAGATTTACACAGTGTTATAGGAGGAAAGGACTGTCACTCAGAGAGAGAGATTTACACAGTGTTATAGGAGGAAAGGACTGTCACTCAGAGAGAGAGATTTACACAGTGTTATAGGAGGAAAGGACTGTCACTCAGAGAGAGAGATTTACACAGTGTTATAGGAGGAAAGGACTGTCACTCAGAGAGAGAGAGATTTACACAGTGTTATAGGAGGAAAGGACTGTCACTCAGAGAGAGAGATTTACACAGTGTTATAGGAGGAAAGGACTGTCACTGAGAGAGAGAGATTTACACAGTGTTATAGGAGGAAAGGACTGTCACTCAGAGAGAGAGATTTACACAGTGTTATAGGAGGAAAGGACTGTCACTCAGAGACAGAGATTTACACAGTGTTATAGGAGGAAAGGACTGTCACTCAGAGAGAGAGAGATTTACACAGTGTTATAGGAGGAAAGGACTGTCACTCAGAGAGAGAGATTTAGACAGTGTTATAGGAGGAAAGGACTGTCACTCAGAGAGAGAGATTTACACAGTGTTATAGGAGGAACGGACTGTCACTCAGAGAGAGAGATTTACACAGTGTTATAGGAGGAAAGGACTGTCACTCAGAGAGAGAGATTTACACAGTGTTATAGGAGGAAAGGACTGTCACACAGAGAGAGAGATTTACACAGTGTTATAGGAGGAAAGGACTGTCACTCAGAGAGAGAGATTTACACAGTGTTATAGGAGGAAAGGACTGTCACTCAGAGAGAGAGATTTACACAGTGTTATAGGAGGAAAGGACTGTCACTGAGAGAGAGAGATTTACACAGTGTTATAGGAGGAAAGGACTGTCACTCAGAGAGAGAGATTTACACAGTGTTATAGGAGGAAAGGACTGTCACTCAGAGACAGAGATTTACACAGTGTTATAGGAGGAAAGGACTGTCACTCAGAGAGAGAGAGATTTACACAGTGTTATAGGAGGAAAGGACTGTCACTCAGAGAGAGAGATTTACACAGTGTTATAGGAGGAAAGGACTGTCACTCAGAGAGAGAGATTTACACAGTGTTATAGGAGGAAAGGACTGTCACTCAGAGAGAGAGATTTACACAGTGTTATAGGAGGAAAGGACTGTCACTCAGAGAGAGAGATTTACACAGTGTTATAGGAGGAAAGGACTGTCACACAGAGAGAGAGATTTACACAGTGTTATAGGAGGAAAGGACTGTCACTCAGAGAGAGAGATTTACACAGTGTTATAGGAGGAAAGGACTGTCACTCAGAGAGAGAGAGATTTACACAGTGTTATAGGAGGAAAGGACTGTCACTCAGAGAGAGAGAGATTTACACAGTGTTATAGGAGGAAAGGACTGTCACTCAGAGAGAGATTTACACAGTGTTATACGAGGAAAGGACTGTCACTCAGAGAGAGAGAGATTTACACAGTGTTATAGGAGGAAAGGACTGTCACTCAGAGAGAGAGATTTACACAGTGTTATAGGAGGAAAGGACTGTCACTCAGAGAGAGATTTACACAGTGTTATAGGAGGAAAGGACTGTCACTCAGAGAGAGATTTACACAGTGTTATAGGAGGAAAGGACTGTCACTCAGAGAGAGAGATTTACACAGTGTTATAGGAGGAAAGGACTGTCACTCAGAGAGAGATTTACACAGTGTTATAGGAGGAAAGGACTGTCACTTAGAGAGAGAGATTTACACAGTGTTATAGGAGGAAAGGACTGTCACTCAGAGAGAGAGAGATTTACACAGTGTTATAGGAGGAAAGGACTGTCACTCGGAGAGAGAGATTTACACAGTGTTATAGGAGGAAAGGACTGTCACTCAGAGAGAGAGATTTACACAGTGTTATAGGAGGAAAGGACTGTCACTCAGAGAGAGAGATTTACACAGTGTTATAGGAGGAAAGGACTGTCACTCAGAGAGAGAGATTTACACAGTGTTATAGGAGGAAAGGACTGTCACTCAGAGAGAGAGATTTACACAGTGTCATAGGAGGAAAGGACTGTCACTCAGAGAGAGAGAGATTTACACAGTGTTATAGGAGGAAAGGACTGTCACTCAGAGAGAGAGATTTACACAATGTTATAGGAGGAAAGGACTGTCACTCAGAGAGAGAGATTTACACAGTGTTATAGGAGGAAAGGACTGTCACTCAGAGAGAGAGATTTACACAGTGTTATAGGAGGAAAGGACTGTCACTCAGAGAGAGAGATTTACACAGTGTTATAGGAGGAAAGGACTGTCACTCAGAGAGAGAGATTTACACAGTATTATAGGAGGAAAGGACTGTCATTCAGAGAGAGAGAGATTTACACAGTGTTATAGGAGGAAAGGACTGTCACTCAGAGAGAGAGATTTACACAGTGTTATAGGAGGAAAGGACTGTCACTCAGAGAGAGAGATTTACACAGTGTTATAGGAGGAAAGGACTGTCACTCAGAGAGAGAGATTTACACAGTGTTATAGGAGGAAAGGACTGTCACTCAGAGAGAGAGAGATTTACACAGTGTTATAGGAGGAAAGGACTGTCACTCAGAGAGAGAGAGATTTACACAGTGTTATAGGAGGAAAGGACTGTCACTCAGAGAGAGAGATCTACACAGTGTGATAGGAGGAAAGGACTGTCACTCAGAGAGAGAGATTTACACAGTGTTATAGGAGGAAAGGACTGTCACTCAGAGAGAGAGATTTACACAGTGTTATAGGAGGAAAGGACTGTCACTCAGAGAGAGAGAAATTTACACAGTGTTATAGGAGGAAAGGACTGTCACTCAGAGAGAGAGATTTACACAGTGTTATAGGAGGAAAGGACTGTCACTCAGAGAGAGAGAGATTTACACAGTGTTATAGGAGGAAAGGACTGTCACTCAGAGAGAGAGAGATTTACACAGTGTTATAGGAGGAAAGGACTGTCACTCAGAGAGAGAGATTTACACAGTGTTATAGGAGGAAAGGACTGTCACTCAGAGAGAGAGAGATTTACACAGTGTTATATGAGGAAAGGACTGTCACTCAGAGAGAGAGATTTACACAGTGTTATAGGAGGAAAGGACTGTCACTCAGAGAGAGAGATTTACACAGTGTTATAGGAGGAAAGGACTGTCACTCAGAGAGAGAGATTTACAGAGTGTTATAGGAGGAAAGGACTGTCACTCAGAGAGAGAGATTTACACAATGTTATAGGAGGAAAGGACTGTCACTCAGAGAGAGAGATTTACACAGTGTTACAGGAGGAAAGGACTGTCACTCAGAGAGAGAGAGATTTACACAGTGTTATAGGAGGAAAGGACTGTCACTCAGAGAGAGAGATTTACACAGTGTTATAGGAGGATAGGACTGTCACTCAGAGAGAGAGAGAGATTTACACAGTGTTATAGGAGGAAAGGACTGTCACTCAGAGAGAGAGATTTACACAGTGTTATAGGAGGAAAGGACTGTCACTCAGAGAGTGAGATTTACACAGTGTTATAGGAGGAAAGGACTGTCACTCAGAGAGAGAGATTTACACAGTGTTATAGGAGGAAAGGACTGTCACTCAGAGAGAGAGAGATTTACACAGTGTTATAGGAGGAAAGGACTGTCACTCAGAGTGAGAGAGATTTACACAGTGTTATAGGAGGAAAGGACTGTCACTCAGAGAGAGAGATTTACACAGTGTTTTCGGAGGAAAGGACTGTCACTCAGAGAGAGAGATTTACACAGTGTTATAGGAGGAAAGGACTGTCACTCAGAGAGAGAGATTTACACAGTGTTATAGGAGGAAAGGACTGTCACTCAGAGAGAGAGATTTACACAGTGTTATAGGAGGAAAGGACTGTCACTCAGAGAGAGAGATTTACACAGTGTTATAGGAGGAAAGGACTGTCACTCAGAGAGAGAGATTTACACAGTGTTATAGGAGGAAAGGACTGTCACTCAGAGAGAGAGAGTTACACAGTGTTATAGGAGGAAAGGACTGTCACTCAGAGAGAGAGAGATTTACAGAGTGTTATAGGAGGAAAGGACTGTCACTCAGAGAGAGAGATTTACACAGTGTTATAGGAGGAAAGGACTGTCACTCAGAGAGAGAGAGATTTACACAGTGTTATAGGAGGAAAGGACTGTCACTCAGAGAGAGAGATTTACACAGTGTTATAGGAGGAAAGGACTGTCACTCAGAGAGAGAGATTTACACAGTGTTATAGGAGGAAAGGACTGTCACTCAGAGAGAGAGATTTACACAGTGTTATAGGAGGAAAGGACTGTCACTCAGAGAGAGAGAGATTTACACAGTGTTATAGGAGGAAATTACTGTTACTCAGAGAGGGAGATTTACACAGTGTTATAGGAGGAAAGGACTGTCACTCAGAGAGAGAGATTTACACAGTGTTATAGGAGGAAAGGACTGTCACTCAGAGAGAGAGATTTACTCAGTGTTATAGGAGGAAAGGACTGTCACACAGAGAGAGAGATTTACACAGTGTTATAGGAGGAAAGGACTGTCACTCAGAGAGAGAGATTTACACAGTGTTATAGGAGGAAAGGACTGTCACTCAGAGAGAGAGATTTACACAGTGTTATAGGAGGAAAGGACTGTCACTCAGAGAGAGAGAGATTTACACAGTGTTATAGGAGGAAAGGACTGTCACTCAGAGAGAGAGATTTACACAGTGTTATAGGAGGAAAGGACTGTCACTCAGAGAGAGAGATTTACACAGTGTTATAGGAGGAAAGGACTGTCACTCAGAGAGAGAGAGATTTACACAGTGTTATAGGAGGAAAGTACTGTTACTCAGAGAGAGAGATTTACACAGTGTTATAGGAGGAAAGGACTGTCACTCAGAGAGAGAGATTTACACAGTGTTATAGGAGGAAAGGTCTGTCACTCAGAGAGAGAGATTTACACAGTGCTTTAGGAGTAATGGACTGTCACTCAGAGAGAGAGAGATTTACACAGTGTTATAGGAGGAAAGGACTGTCACTCAGAGAGAGAGATTTACACAGTGTTATAGGAGGAAAGGACTGTCACTCAGAGAGAGAGAGATTTACACAGTGTTATAGGAGGAAAGGACTGTCACTCAGAGAGAGAGAGATTTACACAGTGTTATAGGAGGAAAGGACTGTCACTCAGAGAGAGAGATTTACACAGTGTTATAGGAGGAAAGGACTGTCACTCAGAGAGAGAGATTTACACAGTGTTATAGGAGGAAAGGACTGTCACTCAGAGAGAGAGATTTACACAGTGTTATAGGAGGAAAGGACTGTCACTCAGAGAGAGAGATTTACACAGTGTTATAGGAGGAAAGGACTGTCACTCAGAGAGAGAGATTTACACAGTGTTATAGGAGGAAAGGACTGTCACTCAGAGAGAGAGAGATTTACACAGTGTTATAGGAGGAAAGGACTGTCACTCAGAGAGAGAGAGAGATTTACACAGTGTTATAGGAGGAAAGGACTGTCACTCAGAGAGAGAGATTTACACAGTGTTATAGGAGGAAAGGATTGTCACTCAGAGAGAGAGATTTACACAGTGTTATAGGAGGAAAGGACTGTCACTCAGAGAGAGAGATTTACACAGTGTTATAGGAGGAAAGGACTGTCACTCAGAGAGAGAGATTTACACAGTGTTATAGGAGGAAAGGACTGTCACTCAGAGAGAGAGATTTACACAGTGTTATAGGAGGAAAGGACTGTCACTCAGAGACAGAGATTTACACAGTGTTATAGGAGGAAAGGACTGTCACTCAGAGAGAGAGATTTACACAGTGTTATAGGAGGAAAGGACTGTCACTCAGAGAGAGAGATTTACACAGTGTTATAGGACGAAAGGACTGTCACTCAGAGAGAGAGATTTACACAGTGTTATAGGAGGAAAGGACTGTCACTCAGAGAGAGAGATTTACACAGTGTTATAGGAGGAAAGGAATGTCACTCAGAGAGAGAGATTTACACAGTGTTATAGGAGGAAAGGACTGTCACTGAGAGAGAGAGATTTACACAGTGTTATAGGAGGAAAGGACTGTCACTCAGAGAGAGAGATTTACACAGTGTTATAGGAGGAAAGGACTGTCACTCAGAGAGAGAGATTTACACAGTGTTATAGGAGGAAAGGACTGTCACTCAGAGAGACAGATTTACACAGTGTTATAGGAGGAAAGGACTGTCACTCAGAGAGTGAGATTTACACAGTGTTATAGGAGGAAAGGACTGTCACTCAGAGAGAGAGATTTACACAGTGTTATAGGAGGAAAGGACTGTCACTCAGAGAGAGAGAGATTTACACAGTGTTATAGGAGGAAAGGACTGTCACTCAGAGTGAGAGAGATTTACACAGTGTTATAGGAGGAAAGGACTGTCACTCAGAGAGAGAGATTTACACAGTGTTTTCGGAGGAAAGGACTGTCACTCAGAGAGAGAGATTTACACAGTGTTATAGGAGGAAAGGACTGTCACTCAGAGAGAGAGATTTACACAGTGTTATAGGAGGAAAGGACTGTCACTCAGAGAGAGAGATTTACACAGTGTTATAGGAGGAAAGGACTGTCACTCAGAGAGAGAGATTTACACAGTGTTATAGGAGGAAAGGACTGTCACTCAGAGAGAGAGATTTACACAGTGTTATAGGAGGAAAGGACTGTCACTCAGAGAGAGAGAGTTACACAGTGTTATAGGAGGAAAGGACTGTCACTCAGAGAGAGAGAGATTTACACAGTGTTATAGGAGGAAAGGACTGTCACTCAGAGAGAGAGATTTACACAGTGTTATAGGAGGAAAGGACTGTCACTCAGAGAGAGAGAGATTTACACAGTGTTATAGGAGGAAAGGACTGTCACTCAGAGAGAGAGATTTACACAGTGTTATAGGAGGAAAGGACTGTCACTCAGAGAGAGAGATTTACACAGTGTTATAGGAGGAAAGGACTGTCACTCAGAGAGAGAGATTTACACAGTGTTATAGGAGGAAAGGACTGTCACTCAGAGAGAGAGAGATTTACACAGTGTTATAGGAGGAAATTACTGTTACTCAGAGAGAGAGATTTACACAGTGTTATAGGAGGAAAGGACTGTCACTCAGAGAGAGAGATTTACACAGTGTTATAGGAGGAAAGGACTGTCACTCAGAGAGAGAGATTTACTCAGTGTTATAGGAGGAAAGGACTGTCACACAGAGAGAGAGATTTACACAGTGTTATAGGAGGAAAGGACTGTCACTCAGAGAGAGAGATTTACACAGTGTTATAGGAGGAAAGGACTGTCACTCAGAGAGAGAGATTTACACAGTGTTATAGGAGGAAAGGACTGTCACTCAGAGAGAGAGAGATTTACACAGTGTTATAGGAGGAAAGGACTGTCACTCAGAGAGAGAGATTTACACAGTGTTATAGGAGGAAAGGACTGTCACTCAGAGAGAGAGATTTACACAGTTTTATAGGAGGAAAGGACTGTCACTCAGAGAGAGAGAGATTTACACAGTGTTATAGGAGGAAAGTACTGTTACTCAGAGAGAGAGATTTACACAGTGTTATAGGAGGAAAGGACTGTCACTCAGAGAGAGAGATTTACACAGTGTTATAGGAGGAAAGGTCTGTCACTCAGAGAGAGAGATTTACACAGTGCTTTAGGAGTAATGGACTGTCACTCAGAGAGAGAGAGATTTACACAGTGTTATAGGAGGAAAGGACTGTCACTCAGAGAGAGAGATTTACACAGTGTTATAGGAGGAAAGGACTGTCACTCAGAGAGAGAGAGATTTACACAGTGTTATAGGAGGAAAGGACTGTCACTCAGAGAGAGAGAGATTTACACAGTGTTATAGGAGGAAAGGACTGTCACTCAGAGAGAGAGATTTACACAGTGTTATAGGAGGAAAGGACTGTCACTCAGAGAGAGAGATTTACACAGTGTTATAGGAGGAAAGGACTGTCACTCAGAGAGAGAGATTTACACAGTGTTATAGGAGGAAAGGACTGTCACTCAGAGAGAGAGATTTACACAGTGTTATAGGAGGAAAGGACTGTCAACTCAGAGAGAGAGATTTACACAGTGTTATAGGAGGAAAGGACTGTCACTCAGAGAGAGAGAGATTTACACAGTGTTATAGGAGGAAAGGACTGTCACTCAGAGAGAGAGAGAGATTTACACAGTGTTATAGGAGGAAAGGACTGTCACTCAGAGAGAGAGATTTACACAGTGTTATAGGAGGAAAGGATTGTCACTCAGAGAGAGAGATTTACACAGTGTTATAGGAGGAAAGGACTGTCACTCAGAGAGAGAGATTTACACAGTGTTATAGGAGGAAAGGGACTGTCACTCAGAGAGAGAGATTTACACAGTGTTATAGGAGGAAAGGACTGTCACTCAGAGAGAGAGATTTACACAGTGTTATAGGAGGAAAGGACTGTCACTCAGAGACAGAGATTTACACAGTGTTATAGGAGGAAAGGACTGTCACTCAGAGAGAGAGATTTACACAGTGTTATAGGAGGAAAGGACTGTCACTCAGAGAGAGAGATTTACACAGTGTTTATAGGACGAAAGGACTGTCACTCAGAGAGAGAGATTTACACAGTGTTATAGGAGGAAAGGACTGTCACTCAGAGAGAGAGATAAACACAGTGTTATAGGAGGAAAGGACTGTCACTCAGAGAGAGAGATTTACACAGTGTTATAGGAGGAAAGGACTGTCACTCAGAGAGAGAGATTTACACAGTGTTATAGGAGGAAAGGACTGTCACACAGAGAGAGAGATTTACACAGTGTTATAGGAGGAAAGGACTGTCACTCAGAGAGAGAGATTTACACAGTGTTATAGGAGGAAAGGACTGTCACTCAGAGAGAGAGATTTACACAGTGTTATAGGAGGAAAGGACTGTCACTCAGAGAGAGAGAGAATTACACAGTGTATATAGGAGGAAAGGACTGTCTCTCAGAGAGAGAGAGATTTACACAGTGTTATAGGAAGAAAGGACTGTCACTCAGAGAGAGATTTACACAGTGTTATAGGAGGAAAGGACTGTCACTCAGAGAGAGATTTACACAGTGTTATAGGAGGAAAGGACTGTCACTCAGAGAGAGAGAGATTTACACAGTGTTATAGGAGGAAAGGACTGTCACTCAGAGAGAGAGATTTACACAGTGTTATAGGAGGAAAGGACTGTCACTCAGAGAGAGATTTTACACAGTGTTATAGGAGGAAAGGACTGTCACTCAGAGAGAGATTTACACAGTGTTATAGGAGGAAAGGACTGTCACTCAGAGAGAGAGATTTACACAGTGTTATAGGAGGAAAGGACTGTCACTCAGAGAGAGATTTACACAGTGTTATAGGAGGAAAGGACTGTCACTCAGAGAGAGAGATTTACACAGTGTTATAGGAGGAAAGGACTGTCACTCAGAGAGAGAGAGATTTACACAGTGTTATAGGAGGAAAGGACTGTCACTCGGAGAGAGAGAGATTTACACAGTGTTATAGGAGGAAAGGACTGTCACTCAGAGAGAGAGATTTACACAGTGTTATAGGAGGAAAGGACTGTGACTCAGAGAGAGAGATTTACACAGTGTTATAGGAGGAAAGGACTGTCACTCAGAGAGAGAGATTTACACAGTGTTATAGGAGGAAAGGACTGTCACTCAGAGAGAGAGATTTACACAGTGTTATAGGAGGAAAGGACTGTCACTCAGAGAGAGAGAGATTTACACAGTGTTATAGGAGGAAAGGACTGTCACTCAGAGAGAGAGATTTACACAGTTGTTATAGGAGGAAAGGACTTGTCACTCAGAGAGAGAGAGATTTACACAGTGTTATAGGAGGAAAGGACTGTAACTCAGAGAGAGAGATTTACACAGTGTTATAGGAGGAAAGGACTGTCACTCAGAGAGAGAGATTTTACACAGTGTTATAGGAGGAAAGAACTGTCACTCAGAGAGAGAGATTTACACAGTGTTTATAGGAGGAAAGGACTGTCACTCAGAGAGAGAGAGAGATTTACACAGTGTTATAGGAGGAAAGGACTGTCACTCAGAGAGAGAGAGATTTACACAGTGTTATAGGAGGAAAGGACTGTCACTCAGAGAGAGAGAGATTTACACAGTGTTATAGGAGGAAAGGACTGTCACTCAGAGAGAGACATTTACACAGTGTTATAGGAGGAAAGTACTGTCACTCAGAGAGAGAGAGATTTACACAGTGTTATAGGAGGAAAGGACTGTCACTCAGAGAGAGAGAGATTTTACACAGTGTTATAGGAGGAAAAGACTGTCACTCAGAGAGAGAGATCTTACACAGTGTTATAGGAGGAAAGGACTGTCACTCAGAGAGAGAGATTTACACAGTGTTATAGAAGGAAAGGACTGTCACTCAGAGAGAGAGATTTACACAGTGTTATAGGAGGAAAGGACTGTCACTCAGAGAGAGAGAGATTTACACAGTGTTATAGGAGGAAAGGACTGTCACTCAGAGAGAGAGATTTACACAGTGTTATAGGAGGAAAGGACTGTCACTCAGAGAGAGAGAGATTTACACAGTGTTATAGGAGGAAGGGACTGTCACTCAGAGAGAGAGAGATTTACACAGTGTTATAGGAGGAAACGACTGTCACTCAGAGAGAGAGATTTACACAGTGTTATAGGAGGAAAGGACTGTCACTCAGAGAGAGAGAGATTTACACAGTGTTATAGGAGGAAAGGACTGTCACTCAGAGAGAGAGATTTACACAGTGTCATAGGAGGAAAGGACTGTCACTCAGAGAGAGAGATTTACACAGTGTTATAGGAGGAAAGGACTGTCACTCAGAGAGAGAGATTTACACAGTGTTATAGGAGGAAAGGACTGTCACTCAGAGAGAGAGATTTACACAGTGTTATAGGAGGAAAGGACTGTCACTCAGAGAGAGATTTACACAGTGTTATAGGAGGAAAGGACTGTCACTCAGAGAGAGAGATTTACACAGTGTTATAGGAGGAAAGGACTGTCACTCAGAGAGAGAATTACACAGTGTTATAGGAGGAAAGGACTGTCACTCAGAGAGAGAGAGATTTACACAGTGTTATAGGAGGAAAGGACTGTCACTCAGAGAGAGAGATTTACACAGTGTTATAGGAGGAAAGGACTGTCACTCAGAGAGAGAGAGATTTACACAGTGTTATAGGAGGAAAGGACTTTCACTCAGAGAGAGAGATTTACACAGTGTTATAGGAGGAAAGGACTGTCACTCAGAGAGAGAGAGATTACACAGTATTATAGGAGGAAAGGACTGTCACTCAGAGAGAGAGAGATTTACACAGTGTTATAGGAGGAAAGGACTGTCACTCAGAGAGAGAGATTTACACAGTGTTATAGGAGGAAAGGACTGTCACTCAGAGAGAGAGAGATTTACAAAGTGTTATAGGAGGAAAGGACTGTCACTCAGAGAGAGAGAGATTTACACAGTGTTATAGGAGGAAAGGACTGTCACTCAGAGAGAGAGATTTACACAGTGTTATAGGAGGAAAGGACTGTCACTCAGAGAGAGAGATTTACACAGTGTTATAGGAGGAAAGGACTGTCACTCAGAGAGAGAGATTTACACAGTGTTATAGGAGGAAAGGACTGTCACTCAGAGAGAGAGATTTGCACAGTGTTATAGGAGGAAAGGACTGTCACTTAGAGAGAGAGAGATTTACACAGTGTTATAGGAGGAAAGGACTGTCTCTCAGAGAGAGAGATTTACACAGTGTTATAGGAGGAAAGGACTGTCACTCAGAGAGAGAGATTTACACAGTATTATAGGAGGAAAGGACTGTCACTCAGAGAGAGAGAGATTTACACAGTGTTATAGGAGGAAAGGACTGTCACTCAGAGAGAGAGATTTACACAGTGTTATAGGAGGAAAGGACTGTCACTCAGAGAGAGAGAGATTTACACAGTGTTATAGGAGGAAAGGACTGTCACTCAGAGAGAGAGAGATTTACACAGTGTTATAGGAGGAAAGGACTGTCACTCAGAGAGAGAGATTTACACAGTGTTATAGGAGGAAAGGACTGTCACTCAGAGAGAGAGATTTACACAGTGTTATAGGAGGAAAGGACTGTCACTCAAAGAGAGAGATTTACACAGTGTTATAGGAGGGGGAGAGAGAGGAGGAACACAGAGGGGGAGAGAGAGGAGGAACACAGAGGGGAACAGAGAGGAGGAACACAGAGGGGGAGAGAGAGGGGGAACACAGAGGGGGAGAGAGAGGAGGAACACAGAGGGGGAGAGAGAGGAGGAACACAGAGGGGGAGAGAGAGGAGGAACACAGAGGGGGAGAGAGAGGAGGAACACAGAGAGGGAGAGAGAGGAGGAACACAGAGAGGGAGAGAGAGGAGGAACACAGAGGGGGAGAGAGAGGAGGAACACAGAGAGGGAGAGAGAGGAGGAACACAGGGAGGGGAGAGAGAGGAGGAACACAGAGGGAGAGAGAGAGGAGGAACACAGAGGGAGAGAGAGAGGAGGAACACAGAGGGGGAGAGAGAGGAGGAACACAGAGGGTGAGAGAGAGGAGGAACACAGAGGGGGAGAGAGGAGGAACACAGAGGGAGAGAGAGGAGGAACACAGAGAGGGAGAGAGAGGAGGAACACAGAGGGGGAGAGAGAGGAGGAACACAGAGAGGGAGAGAGAGGAGGAACACAGAGGGGGAGAGAGAGGAGGAACACAGAGGGGGAGAGAGGAGGAACATAGAGGGGGAGAGAGAGGAGGAACACAGAGGGGGAGAGAGAGGAGGAACACAGAGGGGGAGAGAGAGGAGGAACACAGTGGGGGAGAGAGAGGAGGAACACAGAGGGGGAGAGAGGAGGAACACAGAGGGGGAGAGAGAGGAGGAACACAGAGGGGGAGAGAGGAGGAACACAGAGAGAGGGAGAGAGAGGAGGAACACAGAGAGGGAGAGAGGAGGAACACAGAGAGGGAGAGAGAGGAGGAACACAGAGGGGGAGAGAGGAGGAACAGAGAGAGGGAGAGAGAGGAGGAACACAGAGGGGGAGAGAGAGGAGGAACACAGAGAGGGAGAGAGAGGAGGAACACAGAGGGGGAGAGAGAGGAGGAACACAGAGGGGGAGAGAGAGGAGGAACACAGAGGGGGAGAGAGAGGAGGAACACAGAGGGAGAGAGAGGAGGAACACAGAGGGGGAGAGAGAGGAGGAACACAGAGGGGGAGAGAGAGGAGGAACACAGAGGGGGAGAGAGAGGAGGAACACAGAGGGGGAGAGAGAGGAGGAACACAGAGGGGGAGAGAGAGGAGGAACACAGAGAGGGAGAGAGAGGAGGAACACAGAGGGGGAGAGAGAGGAGGAACACAGAGGGGGAGAGAGAGGAGGAACACAGAGCGAGAGAGAAGAGGAACACAGATGGGGAGAGAGAGGAGGAACACAGAGGGGGAGAGAGAGGAGGAACACAGAGGGGGAGAGAGAGGAGGAACACAGAGGGGGAGAGAGAGGAGGAACACAGAGGGGGAGAGAGAGGAGGAACACAGAGGGAGAGAGAGGAGGAACACAGAGAGGGAGAGAGAGGAGGAACACAGAGGGGGAGAGAGGAGGAACACAGAGGGAGAGAGAGGAGGAACAGAGAGGGGGAGAGAGAGGAGGAACACAGAGGGGGAGAGAGAGGTGGAACACAGAGGGGGAGAGAGAGGAGGAACACAGAGGGGGAGAGAGGAGGAACACAGAGGGGGAGAGAGAGGAGGAACACAGAGAGGGAGAGAGAGGAGGAACACAGAGGGGGAGAGAGAGGAGGAACACAGAGGGGGAGAGAGGAGGAACACAGAGGGGGAGAGAGAGGAGGAACACAGAGGGGGAGAGAGAGGAGGAACACAGAGAGGGAGAGAGAGGAGGAACACAGAGGGAGAGAGAGGAGGAACACAGAAGGGGAGAGAGAGGAGGAACACAGAGGGAGAGAGAGGAGGAACACAGAGGGGGAGAGAGAGGAAGAACACAGAGGGGGAGAGAGAGGAGGAACACAGAGGGGGAGAGAGAGGAGGAACACAGAGGGAGAGAGAGGAGGAACAGAGAGAGGGAGAGAGAGGAGGAACACAGAGGGAGAGAGAGGAGGAACACAGAGGGGGAGAGAGAGGAGGAACACATAGGGGGAGAGAGAGGAGGAACACAGAGAGGGAGAGAGAGGAGGAACACAGAGGGGGAGAGAGAGGAGGAACACAGAGGGAGAGAGAGGAGGAACACAGAGAGGTAGAGAGAGGGGGAACACAGAGGGAGAGAGAGGAGGAACACAGAGAGGGAGAGAGAGGAGGAACACAGAGAGTGAGAGAGAGGAGGAACACAGAGAGGGAGAGAGACGAGGAACACAGAGAGGGAGAGAGAGGAGGAACACAGTGGGGGAGAGAGAGGAGGAACACAGAGAGGGAGAGAGAGGAGGAACACAGAGGGAGAGAGAGAGGAGGAACACAGAGGGAGAGAGAGGAGGAACACAGAGAGGGAGAGAGAGGAATAACACAGAGAGGGAGAGAGAGGAGGAACACAGAGGGGGAGAGAGAGGAGGAACACAGAGGGGGAGAGAGAGGAGGAACACAGAGGGAGAGAGAGAGGAGGAACACAGAGGGAGAGAGAGGAGGAACACAGAGAGGGAGAGAGAGGAATAACACAGAGAGGGAGAGAGAGGAGGAACACAGAGGGAGAGAGAGGAGGAACACAGAGGGGGGAGAGAGAGGAGGAACAGAGAGGGAGAGAGAGGAGGGACACAGAGGGGGAGAGAGAGGAGGAACACAGAGGGGGAGAGAGAGGAGGAACACAGAGGGGGGAGAGAGAGGAGGAACACAGAGAGGGGAGAGAGAGGAGGAACACAGAGACGGAGAGAGAGGAAGAACACAGAGAGGGGAGAGAGAGGAGGAACAGAGAGAGGGAGAGAGAGGAGGAACACAGAGGGGAGAGAGAGGAGGAACACAGAGGGAGAGAGAGGAGGAACACAGAGGGGAGAGAGAGGAGGAACACAGAGGGGGAGAGAGAGGAGGAACACAGAGGGGGAGAGAGAGGAGGAACACAGAGGGGGAGAGAGAGGAGGAACACAGAGGGGGAGAGAGAGGAGGAACACAGAGGGGGAGAGAGAGGAGGAACACAGAGGGGAGAGAGAGGAGAACACAGAGGGGGAGAGAGAGGAGGAACACAGAGGGGGAGAGAGAGGAGGAACACAGAGGGGGAGAGAGAGGAGGAACACAGAGGGGAGAGAGAGAGGGAGAGGAACACAGAGGGGGAGAGAGAGGAGGAACACAGAGGGGGAGAGAGAGGAGGAACACAGAGGGGAGAGAGAGGAGGAACAGAGAGAGGGAGAGAGAGGAGGAACACAGAGGGAGAGAGAGAGGAGGAACAGAGAGAGGGAGAGAGAGGAGGAACACAGAGGGAGAGAGAGGGGAACAGAGGGAGAGAGGAGGAACACAGAGAGGGAGAGAGAGGAGGAACACAGAGAGGAGGAGAGAGAGGAGGAACACAGAGAGGGAGAGAGAGGAGGAACACAGAGAGGGAGAGAGAGGAGGAACACAGAGGGAGGGAGAGAGAGGAGGAACACAGAGAGGGAGAGAGAGGAGGAACACAGAGAGGGAGAGAGAGGAGGAACACAGAGGGAGAGAGAGGAGGAACACAGAGAGGGAGAGAGAGGAGGAACACAGAGGGGGAGAGAGAGGAGGAACACAGAGAGGGGAGAGAGAGGAGGAACACAGAGGGGGAGAGAGAGGAGGAACACAGAGGGGGAGAGAGAGGAGGAACACAGAGGGGAGAGAGAGGACACAGAGGGGAGAGAGAGGAGGAACACAGAGGGGAGAGAGAGGAGGAACACAGAGGGAGAGGAGGACAGAGAGAGAGGAACACAGAGGGGAGAGAGAGGAGGAACACAGAGGGGAGAGAGAGGAGGAACACAGAGGGGGAGAGAGAGGAGGAACACAGAGGGGGAGAGAGAGGAGGAACACAGAGGGGGAGAGAGAGGAGGAACACAGAGGGGAGAGAGAGGAGGAACACAGAGCGGGAGAGAGAGGAGGAACACAGAGGGGGAGAGAGAGGAGGAACACAGAGAGGGAGAGAGAGGAGGAACACAGAGAGGGAGAGAGAGGAGGAACACAGAGAGGGAGAGAGAGGAGGAACACAGAGGGGGGAGAGAGAGGAGGAACACAGAGAGGGGAGAGAGAGGAGGAACACAGAGAGGGGAGAGAGAGGAGGAACACAGAGAGGGAGAGAGAGGAGGAACACAGAGGGGGAGAGAGAGGAGGAACACAGAGGGGGAGGAGAGAGGAGGAACACAGAGGGGGAGAGAGAGGAGGAACACAGAGGGGGAGAGAGAGGAGGAACACAGAGGGGGAGAGAGAGGAGGAACACAGAGGGGGAGAGAGAGGAGGAACACAGAGGGGGAGAGAGAGGAGGAACACAGAGGGGGAGAGAGAGGAGGAACACAGAGGGGAGAGAGAGGAGGAACACAGAGGGAGGAGAGAGGAGGAACACAGAGGGGGAGAGAGAGGAGGAACACAGAGAGGGAGAGAGAGGAGGAACACAGAGAGGGGAGAGAGAGGAGGAACACAGAGAGGGAGAGAGAGGAGGAACACAGAGGGGGTGAGAGAGGAGGAACACAGAGGGGGAGAGAGAGGAGGAACACAGAGGGGGAGAGAGAGGAGGAACACAGAGGGGAGAGAGAGGAGGAACACAGAGGGGGGGGAGAGAGAGGAGGAACACAAAGGGGGAGAGAGAGGAGGAACGCAGAGGGGGAGAGAGAGGAGGAACAGAGAGAGGGAGAGAGAGGAGGAACACAGAGGGGGAGAGAGAGGAGGAACACAGAGGGGGAGAGAGAGGAGGAACACAGAGAGGGGAGAGAGAGGAGGAACACAGATAGGGAGAGAGAGGAGGAACACAGAGGGGGAGAGAGAGGAGGAACAGAGAGAGGGAGAGAGAGGAGGAACACAGAGGGAGAGAGAGGAGGAACACAGATGGAGAGAGATGAGGAACACAGAGGGGGAGAGAGAGGAGGAACACAGAGGGGGAGAGAGAGGAGGAACACAGAGGGGGGAGAGAGGAGGAACACAGAGGGGGAGAGAGAGGAGGAACACAGAGGGGGAGAGAGAGGAGGAACACAGAGGGGGAGAGAGAGGAGGAACACAGAGGGGGAGAGAGAGGAGGAACAGAGAGGGGGAGAGAGAGGAGGAAAAGAGAGGGGGAGAGAGAGGAGGAACACAGAGGGGGAGAGAGAGGAGGAACACAGAGGGGGAGAGAGAGGAGGAACACAGAGAGGGAGAGAGAGGAGGAACACAGAGGGGGAGAGAGAAGAGGAACACAGAGGGGGAGAGAGAGGAGGAACACAGAGGGAGAGAGAGAGGAGGAACACAGAGGGGGAGAGAGAGGAGGAACACAGAGGGGGAGAGAGAGGAGGAACACAGAGGGAGAGAGAGGAGAACACAGAGAGGGAGAGAGAGGAGGAACACAGAGGGGGAGAGAGAGGAGGAACACAGAGGGGGAGAGAGAGGAGGAACACAGAGGGGGGAGAGAGAGGTGGAACACAGAGGGAGAGAGAGGAGGAACACAGAGGGGGAGAGAGAGGAAGGAACACAGAGGGGGAGAGAGAGGAGGAACACAGAGGGGGAGAGAGGGAGGAACACAGAGGGGAGAGAGAGGAGGAACAGAGAGAGGGAGAGAGAGGAGGAACACAGAGGGAGAGAGAGAGGAGGAACAGAGAGGGAGAGAGAGGAGGAACACAGAGAGGGAGAGAGAGGGGGAACACAGAGGGAGAGAGAGGAGGAACACAGAGAGGGAGAGAGAGGAGGAACACAGAGAAGGAGAGAGAGGAGGAACACAGAGAGGGAGAGAGACGAGGAACACAGAGAGGGAGAGAGAGGAGGAACACAGAGGGGGAGAGAGAGGAGGAACACAGAGAGGGGAGAGAGAGGAGGAACACAGAGAGGGAGAGAGAGGAGGAACACAGAGGGGAGAGAGAGAGGAGGAACACAGAGGGAGAGAGAGGAGGAACACAGAGAGGGAGAGAGAGGAGTAACACAGAGAGGGAGAGAGAGGAGGAACACAGAGGGAGAGAGAGGAGGAACACAGAGGGGGAGAGAGAGGAGGAACACAGAGGGGGAGAGAGAGGAGGAACACAGAGGGGGAGAGAGAGGAACACAGAGGGGGAGAGAGAGGAGGAACACAGAGGGGGAGAGAGGAGGAACACAGAGAGGGAGAGAGAGGAAGAACACAGAGGGGAGAGAGAGGAGGAACACAGAGGGGGAGAGAGGAGGAACACAGAGGGGGAGAGAGATGAGGAACACAGAGGGGGAGAGAGAGGAGGAACACAGAAGGGGAGAGAGGTGGAACACACAGGGGAAGAGAGAGGAGGAACACAGAGGGGGAGAGAGAGGAGGAACACAGAGGGGGAGAGAGAGGAGGAACACAGAGGGGGAGAGAGAGGAGGAACACAGAGAGGGAGAGAGAGGAGGAACACAGAGAGGGGAGAGAGAGGAGGAACACAGAGAGGGAGAGAGAGGAGGAACACAGAGGGGGAGAGAGAGGAGGAACACAGAGAGGGAGAGAGAGGAGGAACACAGAGAGGGGGAGAGAGGAGGAACACAGAGAGGGAGAGAGAGGAGGAACACAGAGGGGGAGAGAGAGGAGGAACACAGAGGGGGAGAGAGAGGAGGAACACAGAGGGGGAGAGAGAGGAGGAACACAGAGGGGGAGAGAGAGGAGGAACACAGAGGGGGAGAGAGAGGAGGAAACACAGAGGGGAGAGAGAGGAGGAACACAGAGGGGGAGAGAGAGGAGGAACACAGAGGGGGAGAGAGAGGAGGAACACAGAGGGGGAGAGAGAGGAGGAACACAGAGGGGAGGAGAAGGAGGAACACAGAGGGGAGAGAGAGGAGGAACAGAGAGAGGGAGAGAGAGGAGGAACACAGAGAGGGAGAGAGAGGAGGAACACAGAGAGGGAGAGAGAGGAGGAACACAGAGGGGGAGAGAGAGGAGGAACACAGAGGGGGAGAGAGAGGAGGAACACAGAGGGGGGAGAGAGAGGAGGAACACAGAGGGGGAGAGAGAGGAGGAACAGAGGGGGAGAGAGAGGAGGAACACAAGAGGGGAGAGAGAGGAGGAACGCAGAGGGGGAGAGAGAGGAGGAACAGAGAGAGGGAGAGAGAGGAGGAACACAGAGGGGGAGAGAGAGGAGGAACACAGAGGGGGAGAGAGAGGAGGAACACAGAGGGGGAGAGAGAGGAGGAACACAGAGAGGGAGAGAGAGGAGGAACACAGAGGGGGAGAGAGAGGAGGAACAGAGAGAGGGAGAGAGAGGAGGAACACGAGGGGGAGAGAGAGGAGGAACACAGAGGGGAGAGAGAGAGAGGAACACAGAGGGGGAGAGAGAGGAGGAACACAGAGGGGGAGAGAGAGGAGGAACACAGAGGGGGGAGAGAGGAGGAACACAGAGGGGGAGAGAGAGGAGGAACACAGAGGGGGAGAGAGAGGAGGAACACAGAGGGGGAGAGAGAGGAGGAACACAGAGGGGGAGAGAGAGGAGGAACAGAGAGGGGGAGAGAGAGGAGGAAAAGAGAGGGGGAGAGAGAGGAGGAACACAGAGGGGGGAGAGAGAGGAGGAACACAGAGGGGGAGAGAGAGGAGGAAACACAGAGGGGAAGAGAGAGGAGGAACACAGAGGGGGAGAGAGCAGGAGGAACACAGAGGGGGGAGAGAGAGGAGGAACACAGAGAGGGGAGAGAGAGGAGGAACACAGAGGGGGAGAGAGAGGAGGAACACAGAGGGGGGAGAGAGAGGAGGAACACAGAGGGGGAGAGAGAGGAGGAACACAGAGGGGGAGAGAGAGGAGGAACACAGAGGGGGAGAGAGAGGAGGAACACAGAGGGGGAGAGAGAGGAGGAACACAGAGGGGGAGAGAGAGGAGGAACACAGAGGGGGAGAGAGAGGAGGAACACAGAGAGGGAGAGAGAGGAGGAACACAGAGGGGGAGAGAGAGGAGGAACACAGAGGGGGAGAGAGAGGAGGAACACAGAGAGGGGAGAGAGAGGAGGAACACAGAGGGGAGAGAGAGGAGGAACACAGAGGGGGAGAGAGAGGAGGAACACGAGGGGGAGAGAGAGGAGGAACACAGAGGGGGAGAGAGAGGAGGAAGACAGAGGGAGAGAGAGAGGAGGAACACAGAGGGGGAGAGAGAGGAGGAACACAGAGAGGGGAGAGAGAGGAGGAACACAGAGGGGGAGAGAGAGGAGGAACAGAGAGAGGGAGAGAGAGGAGGAACACAGAGGGGGAGAGAGAGGAGGAACACAGAGGGGGAGAGAGAGGAGGAACACAGAGGGGAGAGAGAGGAGGAACACAGAGGGGGAGAGAAGGAGGAACAGAGAGGGGAGAGAGAGGAGGAACACAGAGGGGGGAGAGAGAGGAGGAACACAGAGGGGGAGAGAGAGGAGGAACACAGAGGGGGAGAGAGAGGAGAACACAGAGAGGGAGAGAGAGGAGGAACACAGAGGGGGAGAGAGAGGAGGAACACAGAGGGGGAGAGAGAGGAGGAACAGAGAGAGGGAGAGAGAGGAGGAACACAGAGGGGGAGAGAGAGGAGGAACACAGAGGGGGAGAGAGAGGAGGAACACAGAGGGGGGAGAGAGAGGAGGAACACAGAGGGGGAGAGAGAGAGGAGGAACACAGAGGGGGAGAGAGAGGAGGAACACAGAGGGGGAGAGAGAGGAGGAACACAGAGGAGGGAGAGAGAGGAGGAACACAGAGAGGGAGAGAGAGGAGGAACACAGAGGGGGAGAGAGAGGAGGAACACAGAGAGGAGGAGAGAGAGGAGGAACACAGGGAGGGAGAGAGAGGAGGAACACAGAGGGAGAGAGAGAGGAGGAACACAGAGGGAGAGAGAGAGGAGGAACACAGAGGGGGAGAGAGAGAGGAACACAGAGGGAGAGAGAGGAGGAACACAGAGAGGGAGAGAGAGGAGGACACAGAGGGGAGAGAGAGGAGGAACACAGAGGGGGAGAGAGAGGAGGAACACAGAGAGGGAGAGAGAGGAGGAACACAGAGGGGGAGAGAGAGGAGGAACACAGAGGGGGAGAGAGAGGATGAACACAGAGGGGGAGAGAGAGGAGGAACACAGAGGGGGAGAGAGAGGAGGAACACAGAGGGAGAGAGAGGAGGAACACAGAGGGGGAGAGAGAGGAGGAACACAGAGGGGGAGAGAGAGGAGGAACACAGAGGGGGGAGAGAGAGGAGGAACACAGAGGGGGAGAGAGAGGAGAAAGACAGAGGGAGAGAGAGAGGAGGAAAACAGAGGGGGAGAGAGAGGAGGAACACAGAGAGGGAGAGAGAGGGAGGAACACAGAGGGGGAGAGAGGAGGAACAGAGAGAGGGAGAGAGAGGAGGAACACAGAGGGGGAGAGAGAGGAGGAACACAGAGAGGGAGAGAGAGGAGGAACACAGAGGGGGAGAAAGGACGAGGAACACAGAGGGGGAGAGAGAGGAGGAACACAGAGGGGGAGAGAGAGGAGGAACACACAGAGGGGGAGAGAGAGGAGGAACACAAAGGGAGAGAGAGGAGGAACACAGAGGGAGAGAGAGAGGAGGAACACAGAGGGGGAGAGAGAGGAGGAACACAGAGGGGGAGAGAGAGGAGGAACACAGAGGGGAGAGAGAGGAGGAACACAGAGGGAGAGAGAGTAGGAACACAGAGGGAGAGAGAGGAGGAACACAGAGGGGGAGAGAGAGGAGGAACACAGAGGGGGAGAGAGGAGGAACACAGAGGGGGAGAGAGAGGAGGAACACAGAGGGGGAGAGAGAGGAGGAACACAGAGGGAGAGAGAGGAGGAACACAGAGAGGGAGAGAGAGGAGGAACACAGAGGGGGAGAGAGAGGTGGAACACAGAGGGGGAGAGAGAGGAAGAACACAGAGGGGGAGAGAGAGGAGGAACACAGAGGGGGAGAGAGAGGAGGAACACAGAGGGGGGAGAGAGGTGGAACACAGAGGGGAGAGAGAGGAGGAACACAGAGGGGGAGAGAGAGGAGGAACACAGAGGGGGGAGAGAGAGGAGGAACACAGAGGGGAGAGAGAGGAGGAACACAGAGGGGAGAGAGAGGAGGAACACAGAGGGGGAGAGAGAAGGAGGAACACAGAGGGGGAGAGAGAGGAGGAACACAGAGGGGGAGAGAGAGGAGGAACACAGAGGGGGAGAGAGAGCAGGAACACAGAGGGAGAGAGAGGAGGAACACAGAGGGGAGAGAGAGGCGGAACACAGAGGGGGAGAGAGAGGAGGAACACAGAGGGAGAGAGAGAGGGGGAACACAGAGGGGGAGAGAGAGGAGGAACACAGAGGGGGAGAGAGAGGAGGAACACAGAGGGGGAGAGAGAGGAGGAACACAGAGGGGGAGAGAGGAGGAACACAGAGGGGGAGAGAGAGGAGGAACACAGAGGGGGAGAGAGAGGAGGAACACAGAGGGGGAGAGAGAGGAGGAACACAGAGGGGAGAGAGAGGAGGAACACAGAGAGGGAGAGAGAGGAGGAACACAGAGGGGGAGAGAGAGGTGGAACACAGAGGGGGAGAGAGAGGTGGAACACAGAGGGAGAGAGAGGAGGAACACAGAGGGGGAGAGAGAGGAGGAACACAGAGGGGAGAGAGAGGAGGAACACAGAGGGGGAGAGAGAGGAAGAACACAGAGAGGGAGAGAGAGGAGGAACACAGAGGGAGAGAGAGGAGGAACAGAGAGAGGGAGAGAGAGGAGGAACACAGAGGGAGAGAGAGGAGGAACACAGAGGGGGAGAGAGAGGAGGAACAGAGAGAGGGAGAGAGAGGAGGAACACAGAGAGGGAGAGAGAGGGGGAACACAGAGGGAGAGAGAGGAGGAACACAGAGAGGGAGAGAGAGGAGGAACACAGAGAGGGAGAGAGAGGAGGAACACAGAGAGGGAGAGAGACGAGGAACACAGAGAGGGAGAGAGAGGAGGAACACAGAGGGGGAGAGAGAGGAGGAACACAGAGAGAGGGAGAGAGTGGAGGAACACAGAGGGGGAGAGAGAGGAGGAACACAGAGGGGGAGAGAGGAGGAAAACAGAGGGGGAGTGAGAGGAACACAGAGGGGGAGAGAGAGGAGGAACACAGAGGGGGAGAGAGAGGAGGAACACAGAGGGGAAGAGAGAGGAGGAACAGAGAGAGGGAGAGAGAGGAGGAACACAGAGGGGGAGAGAGAGGAGGAACACAGAGGGGGAGAGAGAGGCGGAACACAGAGGGGGAGAGAGGAGGAACACGAGGGGGAGAGAGAGGAGGAACACAGAGGGGGAGAGAGAGGAGGAACACAGAGGGGGAGAGAGACGAGGAACACAGAGGGAGAGAGAGGAGGAACACAGAGGGAGAGAGAGAGGAGGAACACAGAGGGAGAGAGAGGAGGAACACAGAGAGGGAGAGAGAGGAATAACACAGAGAGGGAGAGAGAGGAGGAACACAGAGGGGAGAGAGAGGAGGAACACAGAGAGGGAGAGAGAGGAAGAACACAGAGGGAGAGAGAGGAGGAACACAGAGGGGGAGAGAGAGGAGGAACACAGAGGGGGAGAGAGAGGAGGAACACAGAGGGGGAGAGAGAGGAGGAACACAGAGGGGGAGAGAGAGGAGGAACACAGAGGGGGAGAGAGGAGGAACACAGAGGGAGAGAGAGAAGGAACACAGAGGGAGAGAGAGAGGAGGAACACAGAGGGGGAGAGAGAGGAGGAACACAGAGGGAGAGAGAGAGGAGGAACACAGAGGGGGTGAGAGAGGAGGAAAACAGAGAGGGAGAGAGAGGAGGAACACAGAGGGGGAGAGAGAGGACGAACACAGAGGGAGAGAGAGAGGAGGAACACAGAGGGGGAGAGAGAGGAGGAACACAGAGAGGGAGAGAGAGGAGGAACACAGAGAGGGAGAGAGAGGAGGAACACAGAGGGGGAGAGAGAGGAGGAACACAGAGAGGGGGAGAGAGGAGGAACACAGAGAGGGGAGAGAGAGGAGGAACACAGAGGGGGAGAGAGAGGAGGAACACAGAGAGGGAGAGAGAGGAGGAACACAGAGGGGGAGAGAGAGGAGGAACACAGAGAGGGAGAGAGAGGAGGAACACAGAGGGGGAGAGAGAGGAGGAACACAGAGGGGGAGAGAGAGGAGGAACACAGAGTGGGAGAGAGAGGAGGAACACAGAGGGGGAGAGAGAGGAGGAACACAGAGGGGGAGAGAGAGGAGAAACACAGAGGGGAGAGAGAGGAGGAACACAGAGGGGGAGAGAGAGGAGGAACACAGAGGGGGAGAGAGAGGAGGAACACAAAGGGGGAGAGAGAGGAGGAACACAGAGGGAGAGAAAGGAGGAACACAGAGGGAGAGAGAGAGGAGGAACAGAGAGAGGGAGAGAGAGGAGGAACACAGAGAGGGAGAGAGAGGAGGAACACAGAGAGGGAGAGAGAGGAGGAACACAGAGGGGGTGAGAGAGGAGGAACACAGAGGGGGAGAGAGAGGAGGAACACAGAGGGGGAGAGAGAGGAGGAACACAGAGGGAGAGAGAGGAGGAACACAGATAGGAGAGAGAGAGGAGGAACACAAAGGGGGAGAGTGAGGAGGAACGCAGAGGGGGAGAGAGAGGAGGAACAGAGAGAGGGAGAGAGAGGAGGAACACAGAGGGGGAGAGAGAGGAGGAACACAGAGGGGGGAGAGAGAGGAGGAACACAGAGGGGGAGAGAGAGGAGGAACACAGAGAGGGGAGAGAGGAGGAACACAGAGGGGGAGAGAGAGGAGGAACAGAGAGAGGGAGAGAGAGGAGGAATACATAGGGGGAGAGAGAGGAGGAACACAGATGGAGAGAGAGATGAGGAACACAGAGGGGGAGAGAGAGGAGGAACACAGAGGGGGAGAGAGAGGAGGAACACAGAGGAGGAGAGAGAGGAGGAACACAGAGGGGGAGAGAGGAGGAACACAGAGGGGGGAGAGAGAGGAGGAACACAGAGGGGGAG
>JANJGN010002172.1:0-45000 GCA_026770705.1 Isurus oxyrinchus
CTCAGGGTCGGGGATTAAAGGTTTCCATGTGTTTAAGGGTCAGAGGTTAAAGGTTCCCCCTTGTCTCAGGGTTAAAGGTTTCCCCTTGTCTCAGGGTTAAAGGTTCCCCGTGCCTCAGGGTCGGGGGGTTAAAGGCTTCCCCGTGCTTCAGGGTCAGGGGTTAAAGGCTTCCCCTTATCTCAGGGTCGGGGGTTAATGGCTTTCCCTTGCCTCAGCATCGGGGGTTAATGGTTTCCCTGTGTTTCAGGGTCAGAGGTTAAAGGTTTCCGCTTGTTTCAGGGTCAGAGGTCACACCGGAGTTACTGAAATGTGAATTCTGTGGGCGGCTCGAACAGGCCGAGAAGTTCAAGAGGTCAAAGCGATTCTGCTCAATGGCCTGTGCGAAGAGGTAAGGTCAAAGGGCACCTGCTACACCTGAGGGTGACCCCCAGCTCCTCCCCCATGAGGTGACCCCCAGCCCCTCCCCCAGGGGGTGACCCGCCAGCCCCTCCACCAGGGGGTGACCCCCAGCCCCTCCCCCAGAGGGTGACCCCCCCAGCCCCTCCCCCAGGGGTGACCCCATCCCACTGACCCCCGTCCCCCTGACCCCCCGTCCCCCCTGACCCCCCGTCCCCCTGACCCCCCGTCCCCGCGAGACACTGACCCCCGTCCCCCCTGACCCCCCATTCCCCTGACCCCCATCCCCCCTGACCCCCACCCCCGCGAGGCACTGACCCCCGTCCCCCCTGACCCCCATCCCCCTGACCCCCAACCCCCCTGACCCCCCATTGCCGTGAGGCACTGACCCCCATCCCCCTGACCCCCATCCCCGCGAGACCCTGACCCCCGTCCCACTGACCCCCATCCCCACGAGGCACTGACCCCCGTCCCCCTGACCCCCGTCCCCCTGACCCCCATCCCCGACGCCCACCCCCTGACCCCCGTCCCCCTGACCCCCGTCCCCCGTCCCCCTGACCCCCGACCCCCATCCCCCTGACCCCCATCCCCGCGGGGGGCGCTGACCGGATCCCATGTGGCACTGACCGGATCCCATGCAGCAGTGATCGGATCCTGCGGGGCACTGACCGGATCCTGTGCAGCAGTGACCGGATCCTGCGGGGCGCTGAACGTATCCCGTGCGGCAGTGACCGGATCCTGCGTGGCTCTGAACGGATCCCGCGGGGCGCTGACCGGATCCCGCGGGGCGCTGACCGGATCCCGCGGGGCGCTGACCGGATCCCGCGGGGCGCTGACCGGATCCCGCGGGGCGCTGACCGGATCCCGCGGGGCCGCTGACCGGATCCCGCGGGGCCGCTGACCGGATCCCGCGGGGCCGCTGACCGGATCCCGCGGGGGCGCTGAACGGATCTCGCGGGGCGCTGACTGGATTCTGCGGGGCGCTGACCGGATCCCGCCCGGCGCTGACCTGACCCCGCGTGGCTCTGACCGGATCCTGCGTGGCTCTGACCGGATCCCGCGTGGCTCTGACCGGATCCCGCGTGGCTCTGACCGGATCCCGTGTTCTGCAGGTACAACGTGAGCTGTCGGAAAGGTGTGCGGAGGTTCACCATGGACAAACTGAGCCAGCTCCACAAGGACACAGATCCCCGGATCGGACGCAGGACAACCCGCAAGGGAAGTGGAGACAGTGTCCGGGTCAACATTCCCAAGAAACAGCTCAAGGTAACGGAGGGAGTGACCCAGACTGCAGCTCAGCTCAGTGTGCGCACCCTACCCTGTATCTGTCTCCCCCTCCCTCTGCCTCCCTCCGTCTCCCCCTCCCACCCCCTCCCTCTGCCTCCCCCTCCCTGCCTCGGAGGGGAGCGACCCAGACTGCAGCTCAGCTGTGTGTGCGCACCCTACCCTGTATCTGTCTCCCCCTCCCTCTGCCTCCCCCTCCCTCCGTCTCCCCCTCCCTCCGTCTCCCCCCCAGCCTCCCTCTGTCTCCGCCTCCCTCCGTCTCCGCCTCCCTCCGTCTCCGCCTCCCTCCATCTCCGCCTCCGCCTCCCTCCGTCTCCCCCCCAGCCTCCCTCGGAGGGTTCGACCCAGACTGCAGCTCAGCTCAGTGTGCGCACCCTACCCTGTATCTGTCTCCCCCCTCCCTCTGCCTCCCTCCGTCTCCCCCTCCCACCCCCTCCCTCTGCCTCCCCCTCCCTGCCTCGGAGGGAGCGACCCAGACTGCAGCTCAGCTAGCTGTGTGTGCACCCAACCCTGTATCCGTCTCCGCCTCCCTCCGTCTCCGCCTCCCTCTGCCTCTGCCTCCCTCCGTCTCCCCCTCCCACCCCCCTCCCTCTGCCTCCCCCTCCCTGCCTCGGAGGGAGCGACCCAGACTGCAGCTCAGCTGTGGTGTGCACCCTACCCTGTATCCGTCTCCGCCTCCCTCCGTCTCCGCCTCCCTCCGTCTCCGCCTCCCTCCGTCTCCGCCTCCCTCCGTCTCCGCCTCCCTCCGTCTCCGCCTCCCTCCGTCTCTCTGTCTCCTCACCCCCTCCCCTCCTTCCTCCATCCATCTCCAGCCTCCAACTCGGTCTATCTCCTCCCTCAATTTCTCTCCTTTTGTTCCGGCTCTCTGCCACCCTCTCCTGCCTGACTCCATCTCTTCCATTTCCGTCACACTTTCGGTTCGTCTCAAAACCTTGAACTCTTTGACCTTGTCTCTAAAATACTGTTTACCCCCTCTCTCTGCCTGTCTCTATAATACCGTTTACCCACATTCTCTGCCTGTCTCTGTAATACCGTCTACCCCCGCTCCCTGCCTGTCTCTATAATACCGTTTACCCCCTCTCTCTGTCTGTCTCTATGATACCATTTACCCACGTTCTCTGCCTGTCTCTATAATACCGTTTACCCCCACTGTCTGCCTGCCCTGTATAATACCATTTACCCACGTTCTCTGCCTGTCTCTATAATACCGTTTACCCCCCACTGTCTGCCTGCCTCTATAATACCATTTACCCACGTTCTCTGCCTGTCTCTATAATACCGTCTACCCCCGCTCCCTGCCTGTCTCTATAATACCGTTTACCCCCACTGTCTGCCTGTCTCTATAATACCATTTACCCACGGTTCTCTGCCTGTCTCTATAATACCGTCTACCCCCACTGTCTGCCTGCCTCTATAATACCATTTACCCACGTTCTCTGCCTGTCTCTATAATACCGTTTACCCCCCGCTCCCTGCCTGTCTCTATAATACCGTCTACCCCCTCTCTCTGCCTGTCTCTATAATACCGTTTACCCCCACTGTCTGCCTGTCTCTATAATACCATTTACCCACGTTCTCTGCCTGTCTCTATAATACCGTCTACCCCCGCTCCCTGCTTGTCTCTATAATACCGTTTACCCCCTCTCTCTGCCTGTCTCTATGATACCGTTTACCCCCGCTCCCTGCCTGTCTCTATAATACCGTTTACCCCCGCTCCCTGCCTGTCTCTATAATACCGTTTACCCCCTCTCTCTGCCTGTCTCTATGATATCGTTTACCCCCTCTCTCTGCCTGTCTCTATGATACCGTTTACCCCCTCTCTCTGCCTGTCTATAATACCGTTTACCCCCTCTCTCTGCCTGTCTCTATAATACCGTTTACCCCCTCTCTCTGCCTGTCTCTTTAATACTGTTTACCCACACTCTCTGCCTGTCTCTATAATACCGTTTACCCCCCTCTCTCTGCCTGTCTCCATAATACCGTTTATCCCCGCTCTCTGCCTGTCTCTATAATACCATTTACCCCCTCTCTCTGCCTCTCTCTGTAATACCGTTTACCTCCACTCTCTGCCTGTCTCTAAAATACAGTTTACCCCCTCTCTCTGCCTGTCTTTATAATACCATTTGCCCCCTCTCTCTGCCTGTCTCTATAATACCGTTTACTCCCTCTCTCTGCCTGTCTCTATAATACCGTTTACCCCCTCACTCTGCCTGTCTCTATAATACCATTTTCCCCCTCTCTCTGCCTGTCTCTATGATACCGTTTACCCCGCTCCCTGCCTGTCACTATGATACCGTTTTACCTCCGCTCTCTGCCTGTCTCTATAATACCGTTTACCCCCACTCTCTGCCTGTCTCTATAATACCGTTTACCCCCTCACTCTGCCTGTCTCTATAATACCATTTGCCCCCTCTCTCTGCCTGTCTCTATAATACCGTTTACCCCCGCTCCTGCCTGTCTCTATGATACCGTTTACCCCGCTCTCTGCCTGTCTCTATAATTACGTTTACAACTCTCTCTGCCTGTCTCTATGATACCGTTTACCCCTTCTCTCTGCCTGTCTCTATAATACTGTCTACCCCCTCTCTCTGCCTGTCTCCATAATACCGTTTACCCCCGCTCTCTACCTGTCTCTATAATACCGTTTACCCCCTCTCTCTGCCTGTCTCTATAATACCGTTTACCTCCACCCTCTTGCCTGTCTCTATGATACCGTTTACCCCGCCCTCTGCCTGTCGCTATAATAGCATTTACCCCCGCTCTCTGCCTGTCTCTATAATACTGTTTACCCCCGCTCCCTGCCTATCTCCATAATACATTTTACCCCCACTCTCTGCCTGTCTCTGTAATACCATCTACCTCCGCTCCCTGCCTGACTCTACAATACCGTTTACCCCCTCTCTCTGCCTGTCTCCATAATACAGTCTACCCACGCTCTCTGCCTGTCTCCATAATACCGTTTACCCCCGCTCTCTACTGTCTCTATAATACTGTTTACCCCCTCTCTCTGCCTGTCTCTATAATACCGTTTACCTCCACCCTCTGCCTGTCTCGATAATACCGTTTATCCCGCTCTCTGCCTGTCTCTATAATAACATTTACCCCCGCTCTGTGCCTGTCTCTATGATACCGTTTACCCCCACTCTCTGCCTGTCACTATGATACTGTTTACCCCCTCTCTCTGCCTGTCTCTATAATACCGTCTACCCCTGCTCCCTGCCTGTCTCTATAATACCGTTTACCCCCGCTCTCTGCCTGTCTCCATAATACCGTTTACACACGCTCTCTACCTGCCTCTATAATACCGTTTACCCCCTCTGTCTGCCTGTATCTATAATACCGTTTACCCCATCTCTCTGCCTGTCTCTATAATACCGTTTACCCACGCTGTCTGCCTGTCTCTATAATCCCGTTTACCCCCACCCTCTGCCTGTCTCTATGATACCGTTTACCCCCGCCCTCTGCCTGTCGCTATAATAGCATTTACCCCCGCTCTCTGCCTGTCTCTATAATACTGTTTACCCCCGCTCCCTGCCTATCTCCATAATACCGTTTACCCCCGCTCTCTGCCTGTCTATGTAATACCGTTTACCCCCGCTCCCTGCCTGTCTCCGTAATACCGTTTACCCCCTCTCTCTGCCTGTTTCCATAATACCGTTTACCCACGCTCTCTACCTGCCTCTTTAATACCGTTTACCCCATCTTTCTGCCTGTATCTATAATACCGTTTACACCCTCACTCTGCCTGTCTCTATAATACCGTTTACCCCCTCTCTCTGCCTGTCTCTAGAATACCGTTTACCCCCGCTCTCTGCCTGTCTCCATAATACCGTCTTCCCACACTCTCCGCCTGTCTCTATAATACAGTTTACCCCCGCTCTCTGCCTGTCTCTATAATACCGTTTATCCCGCTCTCTGCCTGTCTCTATAATACCGTTTACCACTGCTCTCTGCCTGTCTCTATGATTCCGTTTACCCCCTCTCCCTGCCTGTCTCTATAATAAAGTTTACCCCCTCTCTCTGCCTGTCTCTATAATACCGTTTATCCCCCTCTCTCTGCCTGTCTCTATAATACCGTTTACCCCTTCTTTCTGCCTGTCTCTATAATACCGTTTACCCCCTCTCTCTGCCTGTCTCTATAATACCGTTTATCCCCTCTCTCTGCCTGTCTCTATAATACCGTTTACCCCCTCTTTCTGCCTGTCTCTATAATACCATCTACAACTGCTCCCTGCCTGTCTCTATAATACCGTTTACCCACGCTCTCTACCTGCCTCTATAATACCGTTTACCCCCTCTCTCTACCTGTCTCTATAATACCGTTTATCCCCGCTCTCTGCCTGTCTGTATAATACCGTTTACCCCCTCTCTCTGCCTGTCTCTATAATACAGTTTACCCCTGCTCTCCGCCTGTCTCTATGATACCGTTTACCCCCGCCCTCTGCCTGTCGCTATAATACCGTTTACCCCCGCTCTCTGCCTGTCTCTATAATACCGTTTACCCCCACTCCCTGCCTGTTTCCATAATACCGTTTACCCCTGCTCTCTGCCTGTTTCCATAATACCGTCCATCCCCTCTCTCTGCCTGTCTCTATAATACCGTTTACCCCCGCTCTCTGCCTGTCTTTATAATACCGTTTACCCACGCTCTCTGCCTGTCTCCATAATACCGTTTACCCCCGCTCTCTGCCTGTCTCTATAATACTGTTTACCCCCGCTCTCTGCCTGTCTCTATGATACCGTTTAACCCCGCTCCCTGCCTATCTCCATAATACTGCTTACCCCCGCTGTCTGCCTATGTAATACCGTTTACCCCCGCTCCCTGCCTGTCTCCGTAATACCGTTTACCCACACTCTCTGCCTGTCTCTGTAATACCATCTACCCCCGCTCCCTGCCTGTCTCTACAATACCGTTTACCCCCTCTCTCTGCCTGTCTCTATAATACCGTTTACCCCCTCTCTCTGCCTGTCTCCATAATACCGTTTACCCCCGCTCTCTGCCTGTCTCTATAATACTGTTTACCCCCGCTCTCTGCCTGTCTCTATGATACCGTTTAACCCCGCTCCCTGCCTATCTCCATAATACTGCTTACCCCCGCTGTCTGCCTATGTAATACCGTTTACCCCCGCTCCCTGCCTGTCTCTACAATACCGTTTACCCCCTCTCTCTGCCTGTCTCTATAATACCGTTTACCCCCTCTCTCTGCCTGTCTCCATAATACAGTCTACCCACGCTCTCTGCCTGTCTCCATAATACCGTTTACCCCCGCTCTCTACCTGTCTCTATAATACCGTTTACCCCCTCTCTCTGCCTGTCTCTATAATACCGTTTACCTCCACCCTCTGCCTGTCTCGATAATACCGTTTATCCCGCTCTCTGCCTGTCTCTATAATAACGTTTACCCCCGCTCTCTGCCTGTCTCTATGATACCGTTTACCCCCACTCTCTGCCTGTCACTATGATACTGTTTACCCCCTCTCTCTGCCTGTCTCTATAATACCGTCTACCCCTGCTCCCTGCCTGTCTCTATAATACCGTTTACCCCCGCTCTCTGCCTGTCTCCATAATACCGTTTACACACGCTCTCTACCTGCCTCTATAATACCGTTTACCCCATCTTTCTGCCTGTATCTATAATACCGTTTACACCCTCACTCTGCCTGTCTCTATAATACCATTTACCCCCTCTCTCTGCCTGTCTGTAGAATACCGTTTACCCCCGCTCTC
The DNA here is from genome assembly GCA_026770705.1 of Isurus oxyrinchus. NCBI lineage: Eukaryota > Metazoa > Chordata > Chondrichthyes > Lamniformes > Lamnidae > Isurus > Isurus oxyrinchus. The sequence continues at coordinate 7,409 of JANJGN010002172.1, forward strand.
TGCCTGTCTCCATAATACCGTCTTCCCACACTCTCCGCCTGTCTCTATAATACCGTTTACCCCCGCTCTCTGCCTGTCTCTATAATACCGTTTATCCCGCTCTCTGCCTGTCACTATAATACCGTTTACCCCTGCTCTCTGCCTGTCTCTATGATTCCGTTTACCCCCTCTCCCTGCCTGTCTCTATAATAACGTTTACCCCCTCTCTCTGCCTGTCTCTATAATACCGTTTATCCCCCTCTCTCTGCCTATCTCTATAATACCGTTTACCCCTTCTTTCTGCCTGTCTCTATAATACCGTTTACCCCCTCTCTCTGCCTGTCTCTATAATACCGTTTATCCCCTCTCTCTGCCTGTCTCTATAATACCGTTTACCCCCTCTTTCTGCCTGTCTCTATAATACCATCTACAACTGCTCCCTGCCTGTCTCTATAATACCGTTTACCCACGCTCTCTACCTGCCTCTATAATACCGTTTACCCCCTCTCTCTGCCTGTCTCTATAATACCGTTTATCCCCTCTCTCTGCCTGTCTCTATAATACCGTTTACCCCCTCTTTCTGCCTGTCTCTATAATACCATCTACAACTGCTCCCTGCCTGTCTCTATAATACCGTTTACCCACGCTCTCTACCTGCCTCTATAATACCGTTTACCCCCTCTCTCTACCTGTCTCTATAATACCGTTTATCCCCGCTCTCTGCCTGTCTGTATAATACCGTTTACCCCCTCTCTCTGCCTGTCTCTATAATACAGTTTACCCCTGCTCTCCGCCTGTCTCTATGATACCGTTTACCCCCGCCCTCTGCCTGTCGCTATAATACCGTTTACCCCCGCTCTCTGCCTGTCTCTATAATACCGTTTACCCCCTCTCTCTGCCTGTCTCTATAATACCGTTTACCCCCTCTCTCTGCCTGTTTCCATAATACCGTTTACCCACGCTCTCTACCTGCCTCTTTAATACCGTTTACCCCATCTTTCTGCCTGTATCTATAATACCGTTTACACGCTCACTCTGCCTGTCTCTATAAAACCGTTTACCCCCTCTCTCTGCCTGTCTCTAGAATACCGTTTACCCCCGCTCTCTGCCTGTCTCCATAATACCGTCTTCCCACACTCTCCGCCTGTCTCTATAATACAGTTTACCCCCGCTCTCTGCCTGTCTCTATAATACCGTTTATCCCGCTCTCTGCCTGTCTCTATAATACCGTTTACCACTGCTCTCTGCCTGTCTCTATGATTCCGTTTACCCCCTCTCCCTGCCTGTCTCTATAATAAAGTTTACCCCCTCTCTCTGCCTGTCTCTATAATACCGTTTATCCCCCTCTCTCTGCCTGTCTCTATAATACCGTTTACCCCTTCTTTCTGCCTGTCTCTATAATACCGTTTACCCCCTCTCTCTGCCTGTCTCTATAATACCGTTTACCCCCTCTTTCTGCCTGTCTCTATAATACCATCTACAACTGCTCCCTGCCTGTCTCTATAATACCGTTTACCCACGCTCTCTACCTGCCTCTATAATACCGTTTACCCCCTCTCTCTACCTGTCTCTATAATACCGTTTATCCCCGCTCTCTGCCTGTCTGTATAATACCGTTTACCCCCTCTCTCTGCCTGTCTCTATAATACAGTTTACCCCTGCTCTCCGCCTGTCTCTATGATACCGTTTACCCCCGCCCTCTGCCTGTCGCTATAATACCGTTTACCCCCGCTCTCTGCCTGTCTCTATAATACCGTTTACCCCCACTCCCTGCCTGTTTCCATAATACCGTTTACCCCTGCTCTCTGCCTGTTTCCATAATACCGTCCATCCCCTCTCTCTGCCTGTCTCTATAATACCGTTTACCCCCGCTCTCTGCCTGTCTTTATAATACCGTTTACCCACGCTCTCTGCCTGTCTCCATAATACCGTTTACCCCCGCTCTCTGCCTGTCTCTATAATACAGTTTACCCCCGCTCTCTGCCTGTCTCTATGATACCGTTTAACCCCGCTCCCTGCCTATCTCCATAATACTGCTTACCCCCGCTGTCTGCCTATGTAATACCGTTTACCCCCGCTCCCTGCCTGTCTCCGTAATACCGTTTACCCACACTCTCTGCCTGTCTCTGTAATACCATCTACCCCCGCTCCCTGCCTGTCTCTACAATACCGTTTACCCCCTCTCTCTGCCTGTCTCTATAATACCGTTTACCCCCTCTCTCTGCCTGTCTCCATAATACAGTCTACCCACGCTCTCTGCCTGTCTCCATAATACCGTTTACCCCCGCTCTCTACCTGTCTCTATAATACCGTTTACCCCCTCTCTCTGCCTGTCTCTATAATACCGTTTACCTCCACCCTCTGCCTGTCTCGATAATACCGTTTATCCCGCTCTCTGCCTGTCTCTATAATAACGTTTACCCCCGCTCTCTGCCTGTCTCTATGATACCGTTTACCCCCACTCTCTGCCTGTCACTATGATACTGTTTACCCCCTCTCTCTGCCTGTCTCTATAATACCGTCTACCCCTGCTCCCTGCCTGTCTCTATAATACCGTTTACCCCCGCTCTCTGCCTGTCTCCATAATACCGTTTACACACGCTCTCTACCTGCCTCTATAATACCGTTTACCCCATCTTTCTGCCTGTATCTATAATACCGTTTACACCCTCACTCTGCCTGTCTCTATAATACCATTTACCCCCTCTCTCTGCCTGTCTGTAGAATACCGTTTACCCCCGCTCTCTGCCTGTCTCCATAATACCGTCTTCCCACACTCTCCGCCTGTCTCTATAATACCGTTTACCCCCGCTCTCTGCCTGTCTCTATAATACCGTTTATCCCGCTCTCTGCCTGTCACTATAATACCGTTTACCCCTGCTCTCTGCCTGTCTCTATGATTCCGTTTACCCCCTCTCCCTGCCTGTCTCTATAATAACGTTTACCCCCTCTCTCTGCCTGTCTCTATAATACCGTTTATCCCCCTCTCTCTGCCTATCTCTATAATACCGTTTACCCCTTCTTTCTGCCTGTCTCTATAATACCGTTTACCCCCTCTCTCTGCCTGTCTCTATAATACCGTTTATCCCCTCTCTCTGCCTGTCTCTATAATACCGTTTACCCCCTCTTTCTGCCTGTCTCTATAATACCATCTACAACTGCTCCCTGCCTGTCTCTATAATACCGTTTACCCACGCTCTCTACCTGCCTCTATAATACCGTTTACCCCCTCTCTCTACCTGTCTCTATAATACCGTTTATCCCCGCTCTCTGCCTGTCTGTATAATACCGTTTACCCCCTCTCTCTGCCTGTCTCTATAATACAGTTTACCCCTGCTCTCCGCCTGTCTCTATGATACCGTTTACCCCCGCCCTCTGCCTGTCGCTATAATACCGTTTACCCCCGCTCTCTGCCTGTCTCTATAATACCGTTTACCCCCTCTCTCTGCCTGTCTCTATAATACCGTTTACCCCCTCTCTCTGCCTGTTTCCATAATACCGTTTACCCACGCTCTCTACCTGCCTCTTTAATACCGTTTACCCCATCTTTCTGCCTGTATCTATAATACCGTTTACACGCTCACTCTGCCTGTCTCTATAAAACCGTTTACCCCCTCTCTCTGCCTGTCTCTAGAATACCGTTTACCCCCGCTCTCTGCCTGTCTCCATAATACCGTCTTCCCACACTCTCCGCCTGTCTCTATAATACAGTTTACCCCCGCTCTCTGCCTGTCTCTATAATACCGTTTATCCCGCTCTCTGCCTGTCTCTATAATACCGTTTACCACTGCTCTCTGCCTGTCTCTATGATTCCGTTTACCCCCTCTCCCTGCCTGTCTCTATAATAAAGTTTACCCCCTCTCTCTGCCTGTCTCTATAATACCGTTTATCCCCCTCTCTCTGCCTGTCTCTATAATACCGTTTACCCCTTCTTTCTGCCTGTCTCTATAATACCGTTTACCCCCTCTCTCTGCCTGTCTCTATAATACCGTTTACCCCCTCTTTCTGCCTGTCTCTATAATACCATCTACAACTGCTCCCTGCCTGTCTCTATAATACCGTTTACCCACGCTCTCTACCTGCCTCTATAATACCGTTTACCCCCTCTCTCTACCTGTCTCTATAATACCGTTTATCCCCGCTCTCTGCCTGTCTGTATAATACCGTTTACCCCCTCTCTCTGCCTGTCTCTATAATACAGTTTACCCCTGCTCTCCGCCTGTCTCTATGATACCGTTTACCCCCGCCCTCTGCCTGTCGCTATAATACCGTTTACCCCCGCTCTCTGCCTGTCTCTATAATACCGTTTACCCCCACTCCCTGCCTGTTTCCATAATACCGTTTACCCCTGCTCTCTGCCTGTTTCCATAATACCGTCCATCCCCTCTCTCTGCCTGTCTCTATAATACCGTTTACCCCCGCTCTCTGCCTGTCTTTATAATACCGTTTACCCACGCTCTCTGCCTGTCTCCATAATACCGTTTACCCCCGCTCTCTGCCTGTCTCTATAATACTGTTTACCCCCGCTCTCTGCCTGTCTCTATGATACCGTTTAACCCCGCTCCCTGCCTATCTCCATAATACTGCTTACCCCCGCTGTCTGCCTATGTAATACCGTTTACCCCCGCTCCCTGCCTGTCTCCGTAATACCGTTTACCCACACTCTCTGCCTGTCTCTGTAATACCATCTACCCCCGCTCCCTGCCTGTCTCTACAATACCGTTTACCCCCTCTCTCTGCCTGTCTCTATAATACCGTTTACCCCCTCTCTCTGCCTGTCTCCATAATACAGTCTACCCACGCTCTCTGCCTGTCTCCATAATACCGTTTACCCCCGCTCTCTACCTGTCTCTATAATACCGTTTACCCCCTCTCTCTGCCTGTCTCTATAATACCGTTTACCTCCACCCTCTGCCTGTCTCGATAATACCGTTTATCCCGCTCTCTGCCTGTCTCTATAATAACGTTTACCCCCGCTCTCTGCCTGTCTCTATGATACCGTTTACCCCCACTCTCTGCCTGTCACTATGATACTGTTTACCCCCTCTCTCTGCCTGTCTCTATAATACCGTCTACCCCTGCTCCCTGCCTGTCTCTATAATACCGTTTACCCCCGCTCTCTGCCTGTCTCCATAATACCGTTTACACACGCTCTCTACCTGCCTCTATAATACCGTTTACCCCATCTTTCTGCCTGTATCTATAATACCGTTTACACCCTCACTCTGCCTGTCTCTATAATACCATTTACCCCCTCTCTCTGCCTGTCTGTAGAATACCGTTTACCCCCGCTCTCTGCCTGTCTCCATAATACCGTCTTCCCACACTCTCCGCCTGTCTCTATAATACCGTTTACCCCCGCTCTCTGCCTGTCTCTATAATACCGTTTATCCCGCTCTCTGCCTGTCACTATAATACCGTTTACCCCTGCTCTCTGCCTGTCTCTATGATTCCGTTTACCCCCTCTCCCTGCCTGTCTCTATAATAACGTTTACCCCCTCTCTCTGCCTGTCTCTATAATACCGTTTATCCCCCTCTCTCTGCCTGTCTCTATAATACCGTTTACCCCTTCTTTCTGCCTGTCTCTATAATACCGTTTACCCCCTCTCTCTGCCTGTCTCTATAATACCGTTTATCCCCTCTCTCTGCCTGTCTCTATAATACCGTTTACCCCCTCTTTCTGCCTGTCTCTATAATACCATCTACAACTGCTCCCTGCCTGTCTCTATAATACCGTTTACCCACGCTCTCTACCTGCCTCTATAATACCGTTTACCCCCTCTCTCTACCTGTCTCTATAATACCGTTTATCCCCGCTCTCTGCCTGTCTGTATAATACCGTTTACCCCCTCTCTCTGCCTGTCTCTATAATACAGTTTACCCCTGCTCTCCGCCTGTCTCTATGATACCGTTTACCCCCGCCCTCTGCCTGTCGCTATAATACCGTTTACCCCCGCTCTCTGCCTGTCTCTATAATACCGTTTACCCCCTCTCTCTGCCTGTCTCTATAATACCGTTTACCCCCTCTCTCTGCCTGTTTCCATAATACCGTTTACCCACGCTCTCTACCTGCCTCTTTAATACCGTTTACCCCATCTTTCTGCCTGTATCTATAATACCGTTTACACGCTCACTCTGCCTGTCTCTATAAAACCGTTTACCCCCTCTCTCTGCCTGTCTCTAGAATACCGTTTACCCCCGCTCTCTGCCTGTCTCCATAATACCGTCTTCCCACACTCTCCGCCTGTCTCTATAATACAGTTTACCCCCGCTCTCTGCCTGTCTCTATAATACCGTTTATCCCGCTCTCTGCCTGTCTCTATAATACCGTTTACCACTGCTCTCTGCCTGTCTCTATGATTCCGTTTACCCCCTCTCCCTGCCTGTCTCTATAATAAAGTTTACCCCCTCTCTCTGCCTGTCTCTATAATACCGTTTATCCCCCTCTCTCTGCCTGTCTCTATAATACCGTTTACCCCTTCTTTCTGCCTGTCTCTATAATACCGTTTACCCCCTCTCTCTGCCTGTCTCTATAATACCGTTTACCCCCTCTTTCTGCCTGTCTCTATAATACCATCTACAACTGCTCCCTGCCTGTCTCTATAATACCGTTTACCCACGCTCTCTACCTGCCTCTATAATACCGTTTACCCCCTCTCTCTACCTGTCTCTATAATACCGTTTATCCCCGCTCTCTGCCTGTCTGTATAATACCGTTTACCCCCTCTCTCTGCCTGTCTCTATAATACAGTTTACCCCTGCTCTCCGCCTGTCTCTATGATACCGTTTACCCCCGCCCTCTGCCTGTCGCTATAATACCGTTTACCCCCGCTCTCTGCCTGTCTCTATAATACCGTTTACCCCCACTCCCTGCCTGTTTCCATAATACCGTTTACCCCTGCTCTCTGCCTGTTTCCATAATACCGTCCATCCCCTCTCTCTGCCTGTCTCTATAATACCGTTTACCCCCGCTCTCTGCCTGTCTTTATAATACCGTTTACCCACGCTCTCTGCCTGTCTCCATAATACCGTTTACCCCCGCTCTCTGCCTGTCTCTATAATACTGTTTACCCCCGCTCTCTGCCTGTCTCTATGATACCGTTTAACCCCGCTCCCTGCCTATCTCCATAATACTGCTTACCCCCGCTGTCTGCCTATGTAATACCGTTTACCCCCGCTCCCTGCCTGTCTCCGTAATACCGTTTACCCACACTCTCTGCCTGTCTCTGTAATACCATCTACCCCCGCTCCCTGCCTGTCTCTACAATACCGTTTACCCCCTCTCTCTGCCTGTCTCTATAATACCGTTTACCCCCTCTCTCTGCCTGTCTCCATAATACAGTCTACCCACGCTCTCTGCCTGTCTCCATAATACCGTTTACCCCCGCTCTCTACCTGTCTCTATAATACCGTTTACCCCCTCTCTCTGCCTGTCTCTATAATACCGTTTACCTCCACCCTCTGCCTGTCTCGATAATACCGTTTATCCCGCTCTCTGCCTGTCTCTATAATAACGTTTACCCCCGCTCTCTGCCTGTCTCTATGATACCGTTTACCCCCACTCTCTGCCTGTCACTATGATACTGTTTACCCCCTCTCTCTGCCTGTCTCTATAATACCGTCTACCCCTGCTCCCTGCCTGTCTCTATAATACCGTTTACCCCCGCTCTCTGCCTGTCTCCATAATACCGTTTACACACGCTCTCTACCTGCCTCTATAATACCGTTTACCCCATCTTTCTGCCTGTATCTATAATACCGTTTACACCCTCACTCTGCCTGTCTCTATAATACCATTTACCCCCTCTCTCTGCCTGTCTGTAGAATACCGTTTACCCCCGCTCTCTGCCTGTCTCCATAATACCGTCTTCCCACACTCTCCGCCTGTCTCTATAATACCGTTTACCCCCGCTCTCTGCCTGTCTCTATAATACCGTTTATCCCGCTCTCTGCCTGTCACTATAATACCGTTTACCCCTGCTCTCTGCCTGTCTCTATGATTCCGTTTACCCCCTCTCCCTGCCTGTCTCTATAATAACGTTTACCCCCTCTCTCTGCCTGTCTCTATAATACCGTTTATCCCCCTCTCTCTGCCTGTCTCTATAATACCGTTTACCCCTTCTTTCTGCCTGTCTCTATAATACCGTTTACCCCCTCTCTCTGCCTGTCTCTATAATACCGTTTATCCCCTCTCTCTGCCTGTCTCTATAATACCGTTTACACCCTCTTTCTGCCTGTCTCTATAATACCATCTACAACTGCTCCCTGCCTGTCTCTATAATACCGTTTACCCACGCTCTCTACCTGCCTCTATAATACCGTTTACCCCCTCTCTCTACCTGTCTCTATAATACAGTTTATCCCCGCTCTCTGCCTGTCTGTATAATACCGTTTACCCCCTCTCTCTGCCTGTCTCTATAATACAGTTTACCCCTGCTCTCCGCCTGTCTCTATGATACCGTTTACCCCCGCCCTCTGCCTGTCGCTATAATACCGTTTACCCCCGCTCTCTGCCTGTCTCTATAATACCGTTTACCCCCTCTCTCTGCCTGTTTCCATAATACCGTTTACCCACGCTCTCTACCTGCCTCTTTAATACCGTTTACCCCATCTTTCTGCCTGTATCTATAATACCGTTTACACCCTCACTCTGCCTGTCTCTATAATACCGTTTACCCCCTCTCTCTGCCTGTCTCTAGAATACCGTTTACCCCCGCTCTCTGCCTGTCTCCATAATACCGTCTTCCCACACTCTCCGCCTGTCTCTATAATACAGTTTACCCCCGCTCTCTGCCTGTCTCTATAATACCGTTTATCCCGCTCTCTGCCTGTCTCTATAATACCGTTTACCACTGCTCTCTGCCTGTCTCTATGATTCCGTTTACCCCCTCTCCCTGCCTGTCTCTATAATAAAGTTTACCCCCTCTCTCTGCCTGTCTCTATAATACCGTTTATCCCCCTCTCTCTGCCTGTCTCTATAATACCGTTTACCCCTTCTTTCTGCCTGTCTCTATAATACCGTTTACCCCCTCTCTCTGCCTGTCTCTATAATACCGTTTATCCCCTCTCTCTGCCTGTCTCTATAATACCGTTTACCCCCTCTTTCTGCCTGTCTCTATAATACCATCTACAACTGCTCCCTGCCTGTCTCTATAATACCGTTTACCCACGCTCTCTACCTGCCTCTATAATACCGTTTACCCCCTCTCTCTACCTGTCTCTATAATACCGTTTATCCCCGCTCTCTGCCTGTCTGTATAATACCGTTTACCCCCTCTCTCTGCCTGTCTCTATAATACAGTTTACCCCTGCTCTCCGCCTGTCTCTATGATACCGTTTACCCCCGCCCTCTGCCTGTCGCTATAATACCGTTTACCCCCGCTCTCTGCCTGTCTCTATAATACCGTTTACCCCCACTCCCTGCCTGTTTCCATAATACCGTTTACCCCTGCTCTCTGCCTGTTTCCATGATACCGTCCATCCCCTCTCTCTGCCTGTCTCTATAATACCGTTTACCCCCGCTCTCTGCCTGTCTTTATAATACCGTTTACCCACGCTCTCTGCCTGTCTCCATAATACCGTTTACCCCCGCTCTCTGCCTGTCTCTATAATACTGTTTACCCCCGCTCTCTGCCTGTCTCTATGATACCGTTTAACCCCGCTCCCTGCCTATCTCCATAATACTGCTTACCCCCGCTGTCTGCCTATGTAATACCGTTTACCCCCGCTCCCTGCCTGTCTCCGTAATACCGTTTACCCACACTCTCTGCCTGTCTCTGTAATACCATCTACCCCCGCTCCCTGCCTGTCTCTACAATACCGTTTACCCCCTCTCTCTGCCTGTCTCTATAATACCGTTTACCTCCACCCTCTGCCTGTCTCGATAATACCGTTTATCCCGCTCTCTGCCTGTCTCTATAATAACGTTTACCCCCGCTCTCTGCCTGTCTCTATGATACCGTTTACCCCCACTCTCTGCCTGTCACTATGATACTGTTTACCCCCTCTCTCTGCCTGTCTCTATAATACCGTCTACCCCTGCTCCCTGCCTGTCTCTATAATACCGTTTACCCCCGCTCTCTGCCTGTCTCCATAATACCGTTTACACACGCTCTCTACCTGCCTCTATAATACCGTTTACCCCATCTTTCTGCCTGTATCTATAATACCGTTTACACCCTCACTCTGCCTGTCTCTATAATACCATTTACCCCCTCTCTCTGCCTGTCTGTAGAATACCGTTTACCCCCGCTCTCTGCCTGTCTCCATAATACCGTCTTCCCACACTCTCCGCCTGTCTCTATAATACCGTTTACCCCCGCTCTCTGCCTGTCTCTATAATACCGTTTATCCCGCTCTCTGCCTGTCACTATAATACCGTTTACCCCTGCTCTCTGCCTGTCTCTATGATTCCGTTTACCCCCTCTCCCTGCCTGTCTCTATAATAACGTTTACCCCCTCTCTCTGCCTGTCTCTATAATACCGTTTATCCCCCTCTCTCTGCCTGTCTCTATAATACCGTTTACCCCTTCTTTCTGCCTGTCTCTATAATACCGTTTACCCCCTCTCTCTGCCTGTCTCTATAATACCGTTTATCCCCTCTCTCTGCCTGTCTCTATAATACCGTTTACACCCTCTTTCTGCCTGTCTCTATAATACCATCTACAACTGCTCCCTGCCTGTCTCTATAATACCGTTTACCCACGCTCTCTACCTGCCTCTATAATACCGTTTACCCCCTCTCTCTACCTGTCTCTATAATAGTTTATCCCCGCTCTCTGCCTGTCTGTATAATACCGTTTACTCCCTCTCTCTGCCTGTCTCTATAATACAGTTTACCCCTGCTCTCCGCCTGTCTCTATGATACCGTTTACCCCCGCCCTCTGCCTGTCGCTATAATACCGTTTACCCCCGCTCTCTGCCTGTCTCTATAATACCGTTTACCCCCACTCCCTGCCTGTTTCCATAATACCGTTTACCCCTGCTCTCTGCCTGTTTCCATAATACCGTCCAACCCCTCTCTCTGCCTGTCTCTATAATACCGTTTACCCCCGCTCTCTGCCGGTCTTTATAATACCGTTTACCCACGCTCTCTGCCTGTCTCCATAATACTGTTTACCCCCGCTCTCTGCCTGTCTCTATAATACTGTTTACCCCCGCTCTCTGCCTGTCTCTATGATACCGTTTACCCCCGCTCCCTGCCTATCTCCATAATACTGATTACCCCCGCTGTCTGCCTGTCTATGTAATACCGTTTACCCCCGCTCCCTGCCTGTCTCCGTAATACCGTTTACCCACACTCTATGCCTGTCTCTGTAATACCATCTACCCCCGCTCCCTGCCTGTCTCTACAATACTGTTTACCCCCTCTCTCTGCCTGTCTCTATAATACCGTTTACCCCCTCTCTCTGCCTGTCTCCATAATACAGTCTACCCACGCTCTCTGCCTGTCTCCATAATACCGTTTACCCCCGCTCTCTAACTGTCTCTATAATACCGTTTACCCCCTCTCTCTGCCTGTCTCTATAATACCGTTTACCTCCACCCTCTGCCTGTCTCGATAATACCGTTTATCCCGCTCTCTGCCTGTCTCTATAATAACGTTTACCCCCGCTCTCTGCCTGTCTCTATGATACCGTTTACCCCCACTCTCTGCCTGTCACTATGATACTGTTTACCCCCTCTCTCTGCCTGTCTCTATAATACCGTCTACCCCTGCTCCCTGCCTGTCTCTATAATACCGTTTTCCCCCGCTCTCTGCCTGTCTCCATAATACCGTTTACACACGCTCTCTACCTGCCTCTATAATACCGTTTACCCCCTCTGTCTGCCTGTATCTATAATACCGTTTACCCCATCTCTCTGCCTGTCTCTATAATACCGTTTACCCACGCTGTCTGCCTGTCTCTATAATCCCGTTTACCCCCTCTCTCTGCCTGTCTCTATAATACCGTTTACCCCCACCCTCTGCCTGTCTCTATGATACCGTTTACCCCCGCCCTCTGCCTGTCGCTATAATAGCATTTACCCCCGCTCTCTGCCTGTCTCTATAATACTGTTTACCCCCGCTCCCTGCCTATCTCCATAATACCGTTTACCCCCGCTCTCTGCCTGTCTATGTAATACCGTTTACCCCCGCTCCCTGCCTGTCTCCATAATACCGTTTACCCCCTCTCTCTGCCTGTTTCCATAATACCATTTACCCACGCTCTCTACCTGCCTCTTTAATACCGTTTACCCCATCTTTCTGCCTGTATCTATAATACCGTTTACACCCTCACTCTGCCTGTCTCTATAATACCGTTTACCCCCTGTCTCTGCCTGTCTCTAGAATACCGTTTACCCCCGCTCTCTGTCTGTCTCCATAATACCGTCTTCCCACACTCTCCGCCTGTCTCTATAATACCGTTTACCCCCGCTCTCTGCCTGTCTCTATAATACCGTTTATCCCGCTCTCTGCCTGTCTCTATAATACCGTTTACCCCTGCTCTCTGCCTGTCTCTATGATTCCATTTACCCCCTCTCCCTGCCTGTCTCTATAATAACGTTTACCCCCTCTCTCTGCCTGTCTCTATAATACCGTTTATCCCCCTCTCTCTGCCTGTCTCTATAATACCGTTTACCCCTTCTTTCTGCCTGTCTCTATAATACCGTTTACCCCCTCTCTCTGCCTGTCTCTATAATACCGTTTATCCCCTCTCTCTGCCTGTCTCTATAATACAGTTTACCCCCTCTTTCTGCCTGTCTCTATAATACCATCTACAACTGCTCCCTGCCTGTCTCTATAATACCGTTTACCCACGCTCTCTGCCTGTTTCCATAATACCGTCCATCCCCTCTCTCTGCCTGTCTCTATAATACCGTTTACCCCCGCTCTCTGCCTGTCTTTATAATACCGTTTACCCATGCTCTCTGCCTGTCTCCATAATACCGTTTACCCCCGCTCTCTGCCTGTCTCTATAATACTGTTTACCCCGCTCTCTGCCTGTCTCCATGATACCGTTTACCCCCGCTCCCTGCCTATCTCCATAATACTGCTTACCCCCGCTGTCTGCCTGTCTATGTAATACCGTTTACCCCCGCTCCCTGCCTGTCTCTATAATACCGTTTACCCCCGCTGCCTGTCTCTATAATACCGTTTACCCCTGCTCTCTGCCTGTCTCTATAATACCATCTACCCTTGCTCCCTCCCTGTATCCATAATACAGTTTACCCACGCTCTCTGCCCGTCTCTATAATACCGTTTCCACCTGCTCTCTGCCTATCTCCATAATACCATTTACCCACGCTCTCTACCTGTCACTATAATACCGTTTACCCCCTCTCTCTGCCTGTCTCTATAATACCGTTTACCCCCTCTCTCTGCCTGTCTCTATAATACTGTTTACACCCTCTCTCTGCCTGTCTCTATAATACCATTTACCTCCACTCTCTGCCAGTCTCTATGATACTGTTTACCCCTTCTCTCTGCCTGTCTCTATAATGCTGTCTACCCCCACTCCCTGCCTGTCTGTATAATACTGTTTACCCCCACCGTCTGCCTGTCTCTATAATACCGTTTACCCCCACTCTCTGCCTGTCTCTATGATACCGTTTACCCATTCTCTCTGCCTGTCTCTATAATGCTGTCTACCCCCACTCCCTGCCTGTCTCTATAATACTGTTTACCCCCACTGTCTGCCTGTCTCCATAATACCGTTTACACCCTCTCTCTGCCTCTCTCTATAATACCATTTACCCACGCTCTCTGCCTGTCTCAATAATACAGTTTACCCCTGCTCTCCGCCTGTCTCTATAATACCGTTTACCCCCGCCCTCTGCCGGTCGCTATAATACCGTTTACCCCGCTCTCTGCCTGTCTCTATAATACCGTTTACCCCCACTCCCTGCCTGTTTCCATAATACCGTTTACCCCCGCTCTCTGCCTGTTTCCATAATACCGTCTACCCCTCTCTCTGCCTGTCTCTATAATACCGTTTACCCCCTCTCTCTGCCTGTCTCTATAATAACTTTTACCCCCGCTCCCTGCCTGTCTCTATAATACAGTTTACCCCCACTCCCTGCCTGTTTCCATAATACCGTTTACCCCCGCTCTCTGCCTGTTTCCATAATACCGTCTACCCCCTCTCTCTGCCTGTCTCTATAATACCGTTTACCCCTGCTCTCAGCCTGTCTCTATAATACAGTTTACCTCCGCTCTCTGCTTGTCTCTATAATACCATTTCTCCTCGCTCTCTGCCTGTCTCTATAATACCGTTTACCCCCGCTCTCTGCCTGTCTCTATGATACCGTTTAACCCCACTCTCTGCCTGTCACTATGATACCGTTTACCCCTGCTCTCTGCCTGTCTCTATAATACCATCTACCCCTGCTCCCTGCCTGTCTCTATAATACCGTTTCCCCCTCTCTCTGCCTGTCTCAAAATACTATTTATTCTCGCTCTCAGCCTGTCTCTATAATACCGTTTACCCACGATCTCAGCCTTTCTCTATAATACCGTTTATCCCCGCTCTCTGCCTGTCTCTATGATACCGTTTATCCCCTCTCTCTGCCTGTCTCTATAATACCATTTACCCACGTTCTCTGCCTGTCTCTATATTACCGTTTACCCACATTCTCTACCTGCGTCTATAATACCGTTTACCCCCTCTCTCTGCCTGTCTCTATAATACCGTTTACCCACGCTCTCTGCCTGTCTCCATAATACCGTTTACCCCCTCTCTCTGCCTGTCTCTATAATACCATTTAACCCCACTCTCTGCCTGTCTCTGTGATACCATTTTCCCCCACTCTCTGCCTGTATCTATGATACCGTTTTCCCCTTCTCTCTGCCTGTCTCGATAATACAGTCTACACCCACTGCCTGCCTGGCACTATAGTACCGTTTACCCCCACTCTCTGCCTGTCTCCATAATACCGTTTACACCCTCTCTCTGCCTGTCTCTATAATACCATTTACCCACGTTCTCTGCCTGTCTCTATAATACCGTTTACCCCTGCTCTCTGCTTGTCTCCATAATACCGTTTACACCCTCTCTGTGCCTGTCTCTATAATACCATTTACCCACGTTCTCTGCCTGTCTCTATAATACCGTTTACCCCCGCTCTCTGCCTGGTCTCTATAATACCGTTTACCCCCGCTCTCAGCCTGTCTCTATAATACCGTTTTCCCCCTCTCTCTGCCTGTCCCTATTATACCGTTTACCCCTGCTCTCTGCCGGTCTGTATAATACCGTATACCCCCTATCTCTGCCTGTCTCTATAATACAGTTTACCTCCTCTCTCTGCTTGTCTCTATAACACCATATCTCCCCGCTCTCTGCCTGTCTCTATAATACCCTTTACCCCATCTCTGCCTGTCTCTATAATACCGTGTACACCCTCTCTCTGCCTGTCTCTTTAATACCATTTATCCCCACTCTCTGCCTGTCTCTACGATACCGTTTATCCCCACTCTCTGCCTGTCTCTATGATACCGTTTACCCCTGCTCTCTGCCTGTCTCTATAATACCGTCTACCCCCACTCCCTACCTGTCTCAATAATACCGCTTACCACCACTCCCTGCCTGTCTCCATAATACCGTCTTCCCACGCTCTCTGCCTGTCTCTATGATACCGTTTACCCCCGCTCTCTGCCTGTCTCTATGATACCGTTTACCTCCGCTCTCTGCCTGTCTCTATAAAACCGTTTATCCCCGCTTTCTGCCTGTCTCTTTAATACCGATTACCCCTGCTCTCTGCCTGTCTCTATAATACCGTTTACCCCCGCTCTCTGCCTGTCTCTTTTATACCGTTTACCCCCGCTCTCTGCCTGTCTCTATAATAGTTTACCCCCGCTCTCTGCCTGTCTCTATAATACCGTTTACCCCCGCTCTCTGCCTGTCTCTATGATACCGTTTACCTCCGCTCTCTGCCTGTCTCTATAAAACAGTTTATCCCCGCTTTCTGCCTGTCTCTTTAATACCGATTACCCCCGCTCTCTGCCTGTCTCTATAATACCGTTTACCCCCGCTCTCTGCCTGTCTCTTTTATACCGTTTACACCCGCTCTCTGCCTGTCTCTATAATAGTTTACCCCCGCTCTCTGCCTGTCTCTATAATACCGTTTATCCCCACTCTCTGCCTGTCTCTATAATACCATTTACCCACGTTCTCTGCCTGTCTCTATAAAACCGTTTACCCCTGCTCTCTGCTTGTCTCCATAATACCGTTTACACCCTCTCTCTGCCTGTCTCTTTAATACCGATTACCCCCGCTCTCTGCCTGTCTCTATAATACCGTTTACCCCCGCTCTCTGCCTGTCTCTTTTATACCGTTTACCCCCGCTCTCTGCCTGTCTCTATAATAGTTTACCCCCGCTCTCTGCCTGTCTCTATAATACCGTTTATCCCCACTCTCTGCCTGTCTCTATAATACCATTTACCCACGTTCTCTGCCTGTCTCTATAAAACCGTTTACCCCTGCTCTCTGCTTGTCTCCATAATATCGTTTACACCCTCTCTCTGCCTTTCTCTATAATACCATTTACCCACGTTCTCTGCCTGTCTCTATAATACCGTTTACCCCCGCTCTCTGCCTGTCTCTATAATACCGTTTACCCCCGCTCTCTGCCTGTCGCTATAATACCGTTTACCCCCGCTCTCTGCCTGTCTCGATGATACCGTTTAGCTCCGTTCACTGCCTGTCTCTATAATACCGTCTACCCCTGCTCCCTGCCTGTCTCTATAGTACCGTTTATCCCCGCTCTCTGCCTGTCTCTATAATACCGTTTACCCCCTCTCTCTGCCTGTCTCTATAATACCGTTTACTCCCGCTCTCAGCCTGTCTCTATAATACAGTTTACCTCCGCTCTCTGGTTGTCTCTATAATACCATTTCTCCTCGCTCTCTGCCTGTCTATAATCCATTTACCCCCGCTCTCTGCCTGTCTCTATGATACCATTTAACCCCACTCTCTGCTTGTCACTATGATACCGTTTACCCACGCTCTCTGCCTGTCGCTATAATACCGTTTACCCCCGCTCTCTGCCTGTCTCTATAATACCGTTTAGCCCCGCTCTCTGCCTGTCTCTATGATACCGTTTACCCCCGCTCCCTGCCTGTCGCTATAATACCGTTTACCCCCGCTCTCTGCCTGTCTCTATACCGTTTAGCCCCGCTCTCTGCCTGCCTCTATAATACCGTCTACCCCCGCTCTCTGCCTGCCTCTATAATACCGTCTACCCCCGCTCTCTGCCTGTCTCTATGATACCGTTTACCCCCGCTCCCTGCCTGTCTCTATAATACCGTTTACCCCCTCTCTCTGCCTGTCTCTATGATACCGTTTACCCCATCTCTCTGCCTGTCTCTATAATACCGTTTACCCCCGCTCTCTGCCTGTCTCTTTTATACCGTTTACCCCCGCTCTCTGCCTGTCTCTATAATACCGTTTATCCCCACTCTCTGCCTGTCTCTATAATACCATTTACCCACGTTCTCTGCCTGTCTCGATAATACCGTTTACCCCTGCTCTCTGCTTGTCTCCATAATACCGTTTACCCCCTCTCTCTGCCTGTCTCTATGATACCGTTTACCCCATCTCTCTGCCTGTCTCTATAATACCGTTTACCCCCGCTCTCTGCCTGTCTCTTTTATACCGTTTACCCCCGCTCTCTGCCTGTCTCTATAATACCGTTTACCCCTGCTCTCTGCCTGTCTCTATAATACCGTTTACCCCCGCTCTCTGCCTGTCGCTATAATACCGTTTACCCCCGCTCTCTGCCTGTCTCGATGATACCGTTTAGCTCCGTTCACTGCCTGTCTCTATAATACCGTCTACCCCTGCTCCCTGCCTGTCTCTATAGTACCGTTTATCCCCGCTCTCTGCCTGTCTCTATATTACCGTTTACCCCCTCTCTCTGCCTGTCTCTATAATACCGTTTACTCCCGCTCTCAGCCTGTCTCTATAATACAGTTTACCTCCGCTCTCTGGTTGTCTCTATAATACCATTTCTCCTCGCTCTCTGCCTGTCTATAATCCGTTTACCCCCGCTCTCTGCCTGTCTCTATGATACCATTTAACCCCACTCTCTGCTTGTCACTATGATTCCGTTTACCCACGCTCTCTGCCTGTCGCTATAATACCGTTTACCCCCGCTCTCTGCCTGTCTCCATAATACCGTTTAGCCCCGCTCTCTGCCTGTCTCTATGATACCGTTTACCCCCGCTCCCTGCCTGTCTCTATAATACCGTTTACCCCCGCTCTCTGCCTGCCTCTATAATACCGTCTACCCCCGCTCTCTGCCTGTCTCTATAATACCGTTTACCCCCGCTCTCTGCCTGTCTCTATGATACCATTTAACCCCACTCTCTGCTTGTCACTATGATACCGTTTACCCACGCTCTCTGCCTGTCGCTATAATACCGTTTACCCCCGCTCTCTGCCTGTCTCTATAATACCGTTTAGCCCCGCTCTCTGCCTGCCTCTATAATACCGTCTACCCCCGCTCTCTGCCTGCCGCTATAATACATTCTACCCCCGCTCTCTGCCTGTCTCTATGATACCGTTTACCCCCGCTCCCTGCCTGTCTCTATAATACCGTTTACCCCCTCTCTCTGCCTGTCTCTATGATACCGTTTACCCCTTCTCTCTGCCTGTCTCTATGATACCGTTTACCCCCTCTCTCTGCCTGTCTCTATAATACCGTTTACCCCCGCTCTCTGCCTGTCTCTTTTATACCGTTTACCCCCGCTCTCTGCCTGTCTCTATAATACCGTTTATCCCCACTCTCTGCCTGTCTCTATAATACCATTTACCCATGTTCTCTGCCTGTCTGTATAATACCGTTTACCCCTGCTCTCTGCTTGTCTCCAGAATACCGTTTACACCCTCTCTCTGCCTGTCTCTATAATACCATTTACCCACGTTCTCTGCTTGTCTCTATAATACCATTTACCCCCGCTCTCTGCCTGTCTCTATAATACCGTTTAACCCCGCTCTCTGCCTGTCGCTATAATACCGTTTACCCCCGCTCTCTGCCTGTTTCGATGATACCGTTTAGCTCCGTTCACTGCCTGTCTCTATAATACCGTCTACCGCTGCTCCCTGCCTGTCTCTATAGTACCGTTTATCCCCGCTCTCTGCCTGTCTCTATAATACCGTTTACCCCCTCTCTCTGCCTGTCTCTATAATACCGTTTACTCCCACTCTCAGCCTGTCTCTATAATACCGTTTACCTCCGCTCTCTGGTTGTCTCTATAATACCATTTCTCCTCGCTCTCTGCCTGTCTATAATCCGTTTACCCCCGCTCTCTGCCTGTCTCTATGATACCATTTAACCCCACTATCTGCTTGTCACTATGATACCGTTTACCCACGCTCTCTGCCTGTCGCTATAATACCGTTTACCCCCGCTCTCTGCCTGTCTCTATAATACCGTTTAGCCCCGCTCTCTGCCTGTCTCTATGATACCGTTTACCCCCGCTCCCTGCCTGTCTCTATAATACCGTTTACCCCCGCACTCTGCCTGCCTCTATAATACCGTTTACCCCCGCTCTCTGCCTGTCTCTATAATACCGTTTACCCCCGCTCTCTGCCTGTCTCTATGATACCATTTAACCCCACTCTCTGCTTGTCACTATGATACCGTTTACCCACGCTCTCTGCCTGTCGCTATAATACCGTTTACCCCCGCTCTCTGCCTGTCTCTATAATACCGTTTAGCCCCGCTCTCTGCCTGTCTCTATGATACCATTTACCCCCGCTCCCTGCCTGTCTCTATAATACCGTTTACCCCCGCTCTCTGCCTGCCTCTATAATACCGTCTACCCCCGCTCTCTGCCTGTCTCTATGATACCGTTTACCCCCGCTCCCTGCCTGTCTCTATAATACCGTTTACCCCCGCTCTCTGCCTGTCTCTATAATACCGTTTACCCCCGCTCTCTGCCTGTCTCTATAATACCATTTATTCCCGCTATCTGCCTGTCTCTATGATACCGTTTACCCCTGCTCTCTGCCTGTCTCTATAATACCGTATACCCCCTCTCTCTGCCTGTCTCTTTAATACGGTTTACCCCCACTCTCTGCCTGTCACTATGATACAGTTTTCCCCTGCTCTCTGCCTGTCTCTATAATACCGTCTACCCCAGCTCCCTGCCTGTCTCTATAATACCGTTTACCCCCGCTCTCTGCCTGTCGCCATAATACCGTTTACCACGCTCTCTACCTGCCTCTATAATACCCTTTACCCCCTCTCTGCCTGTCTCTATAATACCGTGTACACCCTCTCTCTGCCTGTCTCTTTAATACCATTTATCCCCACTCTCTGCCTGCCTCTATGATACCGTTTATCCCCACTCTCTGCCTGTCTATATAATACCGTCTACCCCCACTCCCTACCTGTCTCAATAATACCGTTTACCCCCACTCCCTGCCTGTCTCCATAATACCGTTTACCCCCGCTCTCTGCCTGTCTCTATAATACCGTTTACCACTTCTCTCTGCCTGTCTCTATGATACCGTTTACCTCCGCTCTCTGCCTGTCTCTATAATACCGTTTATCCCCGCTTTCTGCCTGTCTCTATAATACCGTTTACCCCCGCTCTCTGCTTGTCTCTTTAATACCGTTTACCCCCGCCTCTCTGCCTGACTCTATAATACAGTTTACCCCCGCTCTCTGCTTGTCTCTATAATACCATATCTCTCCGCTCTCTGCCTGTCTCTATAATACCATTTACCCCCTCTCTCTGCCTGTCTCTATAATACCGTTTACCCCCGCTCTATGCCTGTCTCCATAATACGGTTTACCCGCGCTCTCTACCTGCCTCTATAATACCGTTTACCCCCTCTCTCTGCCTGTGTCTATAATACCGTTTACACCCTCTCTGCCTGTCTCTATAACACCATTTACCCACGCTCTCTGCCTGTCTCCATAATACCATTTACCCCCTCTATCTGCCTGTCTCTATAATACCATTTACCCCCACTCTCCGCCTGTCTCTATTATACCGTTTACCCCAACTCTCTGCCTGTCTCTATGATACCGTTTACCCCTGCTCTCTGCCTGTCTCTATAATACCGTCTACCCCCACTCCCTGCCTGTCTCTATAATACCGTTTACCCCCACTCTCTGCCTGTCTCCATAATACCGTTTACACCCTCTCTGCCTGTCTCTATAATACTGTTTACCCCCGCTCTCTGCCTGTCTCTATGATACCATTTACCCCCGCCCTCTGCCTGTCGCTATAATACCGTTTACGCCCGCTCACTGCCTGTCTCTATAGTACCGTTTACCCCCGCTCTCCGCCTGTCTCTATAATACCGTTTACCCCCGCTCTGTGCCTGTCTCTATAATACCGTTTATCCCCGCTCTCTGCCTGTCTCTATAATTCCGTTTATCCTCACTCTCTGCCTGTCTCTATAATACCGTGTACCCCCGCTCTCTGCCTGACTCTATAACGCCGTTTACCCAGGCTCTCTGCTTGTCCCTATAATAACGTTTACCCCCGCTCTCTGCCTGTCTCTATGATACCGTTTACCTCCGCTCTATGCCTGTATCTATAATACCGTTTACCCCTGCTCTCTGCCTGTCTCTATACCGTTTATCCCCGCTCTCTGCCTGTCTCTATAATACCGTTTACCCCCGCTCTCTGCCTGTCTCTATAGTAGCGTTTACCCGCGCTCTCTGCCTGTCTCTATGATACCATTTACCCCCGCTCTCTGCCTGTCTCTATGATACCGTTTACCCCCGCTCTCTGCCTGTTTCTATAATACCGTTCAGCTCCTCTCTCTGCCTGTCTCTAAAATACCGTTTACCCCCGCTCTCTGCCTGTCTCTATAATACAGTTTACACCCGCTCTCTGCCTATCTCCATAATACCGTTTATCCCCGCTCTCTGCCTGTCTTCATAATACCATTTACCCCCGCCCTCTGCCTGTCTGTATAATACCGTTTACCCCTCCTCTCTGCCTGTCTCTATAATAACGTCTACCCCAGCTCCCTGCCTGTCTCTATAATACCATTTACCCACTCTCTCTGCCTGTCTCCATAATACCGTTTACCCCTCTCTCTGCCTGTCTCTATAATACCATTTACCCCCACTCTCTGCTTGTCTCTATGATACCGTTTACCCCCACTCTCTGCCTGTCTCTATGATACCGTTTACCCCTGCTCTCTGCCTGTCTCTATAATACCGTCTACCCCCACTCCCTGCCTGTCTCTATAATACCGTTTACCCGCTCTCTCTGCCTGTCTCTATAATACCATTTACCCCCGCTCTGTGCCTGTCTCTATAATACCGTCTACCCCTGCTCCCTGCCTGTCTCTGTATTAATGTTTACCCCCGCTCTCTGCCTGTCTCCATAATACCGTTTACCCACGCTCTCTACCTGCCTCTATATTACTGTTTACCCCCTCTCTCTGCCTGTCTGTATAATACCGTTTACCCACTGGCTCTGCCTGTCTCTATCATACCATTTACCCCCACTCTCTGCCTGTCTCAATGATACCGTTTACCCCCACTCTCTGCCTGTCTCTTTGATACCGTTTACCCCTGCTCTCTGCCTGTCTGTATAATACCGTCTACACCCACTCCCTGCCTGTCTCTATAATACCGTTTACCCCCGCTCTCTGCCTGTCTGTATAATACCGTTTACCCCCGCTCTCTGCCTGTCTCTATAATACCGTCTACCCCCATCCCCTGCCTGT
The DNA here is from genome assembly GCA_026770705.1 of Isurus oxyrinchus. Taxonomy (NCBI): domain Eukaryota; kingdom Metazoa; phylum Chordata; class Chondrichthyes; order Lamniformes; family Lamnidae; genus Isurus; species Isurus oxyrinchus. The sequence continues at coordinate 30,070 of JANJGN010002172.1, forward strand.
CTCTATAATACCGTTTACCCGCTCTCTCTGCCTGTCTCTATAATACCATTTACCCCCGCTCTGTGCCTGTCTCTATACCATTTACCCCCTCTCTCTGCCTGTCTCTATAATACCGTTTCTCCCCGCTCTCTGCCTGTCTCTATAATACCGTTTACCCCCACTCTCTGCCTGTCTCTATAATACAGTTTTCCCCTGCTCTCTGCTTGTCTCTATAATACCATTTCTCCCCGCTCTCTGCCTGTCTCTATAATACCGTTTACCCCCGCTCTCTGCCTGCCTCTATGATACCGTTTACCCCCACTCTCTGCCTGTCACTATGATACCGTTTACCCCTGCTCTCTGCCTGTCTCTATAATACCGTCTACCCCTGCTCCCTGCCTGTCTCTATAATACCGTTAACCCCCGCTCTCTGCCTGCCTCTATAATACCGTTTACCCCCTCTCTCTGACTGTCTCTATAATACTGTTTACCCCCTCTCTCTGCCTGTCTCTATAATACTGTTTATTCCCGCTCTCTGCCTGTCTCTATGATACCGTTTACCAACGCTCTCAGCCTGTCTCTATAATACCGTTTACCCCCTCTCTCTGCCTGTCTCTATGATACCGTTTATCCCCACTCTCTGCCTGTCTCTATGATACCGTTTACCAACGCTCTCAGCCTGTCTGTATAATACCGTTTACCCCCTCTCTCTGCCTGTCTCTATGATACCGTTTACCCCTGCTCCCTGCCTGTCTGCATAATACCATATACCCCCGCTCTCTGCCTGTCTCTATGATACCGTTTATCCCCGCTCTCTGCCTGTCTCTATAATACCGTTTACCCCCTCTCTCTGCCTGTCTCTATAATACAGTTTACCTCCGCTCCCTGCCTGTCTCCATAATACAGTTTACCCCTGCTCTCTGTCTGTCTCTATAATACAGTTTACCCCTGCTCTCTGCTTGTCTCTGTAATACCATTTCTCCCCGCTCTCTGCCTATCTCTACAATACCGTTTACCCCCGCTCTCTGCCTGTCTCTATAATCCCGTTTACCCCCTCTATCTGCCTGTCTCTATGATACCTTTTACCCCCACTCTCTGCCTGTCACTATGATATCGTTTACCCCCGCTCTCTGCCTGTCTCTATAATACCATCTACCCCTGCTCCCTGCCTGTCTCTATAATACCGTTTACCCCTTATCCCTGCCTGTCTCTATAATACAGTTTACCCCCGCCTCTCTGCCTGACTCTATAATACAGTTTACCCCCGCTCTCTGCTTGTCTCTATAATACCATATCTCCCCGCTCTCTGCCTGTCTCTATAATACCATTTACCCCCTCTCTCTGCCTGTCTCTATAATACCGTTTACTCCCACTCTCTGCCTGTCACTATGATACCGTTTACCCCTGCTCTCTGCCTGTCTCTATAACACCGTCTACCCCAGCTCCCTGCTTGTCTCTATAATACCGTTTACCCCCGCTCTATGCCTGTCTCCATAATACGGTTTACCCGCGCTCTCTACCTGCCTCTATAATACCGTTTACCCCCTCTCTCTGCCTGTGTCTATAATACCGTTTACACCCTCTCTCTGCCTGTCTCTATAACACCATTTACCCACGCTCTCTGCCTGTCTCTATAATACTGTTTACCCCCGCTCTCTGCCTGTCTCTATGATACCATTTACCCCCGCCCTCTGCCTGTCGCTATAATACCGTTTACCCCCTCTCACTGCCTGTCTCTATAATACCGTTTACCCCCGCTCTCCGCCTGTCTCTATAATACCGTTTACCCCCGCTCTCTGCCTGTCTCTATAATACCATTTATCCCCGCTCTCTGCCTGTCTCTATAATGCCATTTACCCACGCTCTCTGCCTGTCCCTATAATAACGTTTACCCCCGCTCTCTGCCTGTCTCTATGATACCGTTTACCTCCGCTCTATGCCTGTATCTATAATACCGTTTACCCCTGCTCTCTGCCTGTCTCTATAATACCGTTTATCCCCGCTCTCTGTTGTCTCTATAATACCGTTTACCCCGCTCTCTGCCTGTCTCTATAGTAGCGTTTACCCGCGCTCTCTGCCTGTCTCTATGATACCATTTACCCCCGCTCTCTGCCTGTCTCTATGATACCGTTTACCCCCGCTCGCTGCCTGTTTCTATAATACCGTTTACCCCCTCTCTCTGCCTGTCTCTATAATCCCGTTTACCCCGCTCCCTGCCTGTCTCCATAATACGGTTTACCCCCGCTCTCTGCCTGTTTCCATAATACCGTCTACCCCCGCTCTCTGCCTGTCTCTATAATACCGTTTACCCCCCGCTCTCTGCCTGTCTCTATAAGACCGTTTACCCCCGCTCTCTGCCTGCCTCTATAATACCGTTTACCCCCTCTCTGCCTGTCTCTATGATACCGTTTACCCCCTCTCTCTGCCTGTCTGTACAATACCGTTTACACCCTCTCTCTGCCTGTCTCTATAATACCGTTTACCCCCGCTCTCTGCCTGTCTCTATAATACCGTTTACCCATGCTCTCTATCTGCCTCTATAATACCGTTTACCCCCTCTCTCTGCCTGTCTCTATAATACCGTTTACACCCTCTCTCTGCCTGTCTCTATGATACCATTTACCCACGCTCTTTGCCTATCTCTATAATACCATTTACCCATGCTCTCTGCCTGTCTCCATAATACCGTTTACCCCTCTCTCTGCCTGTCTCTATAATACCATTTACCCCCACTCTCTGCCTGTCTCTATGATACCGTTTACCCCCACTCTCTGCCTGTCTCTATGATACCGTTTACCCCTGCTCTCTGCCTGTCTCTAAAATACCGTCTACCCCTGCTCTCTGCCTGTCTGTATAATACCGTCTACACCCGCTCCCTGCCTGTCTCTATAATACCGTTTACCCCCGCTCTCTGCCTGTCTGTATAATACCGTTTACCCCCGCTGTCTGCCTGTCTCTATAATACAGTTTTCCCCTGCTCTCTGCTTGTCTCTATAATACCATTTCTCCCCGCTCTCTGCCTGTCTCTATAATACCGTTTACCCCCGCTCTCTGCCTGCCTCTATGATACCGTTTACCCCCACTCTCTGCCTGTCACTATGATACCGTTTACCCCTGCTCTCTGCCTGTCTCTATAATACCGTCTACCCCTGCTCGCTGCCTGTCTCTATAATACCGTTAACCCCCGCTCTCTGCCTGCCTCTATAATACCGTTTACCCCCTCTCTCTGACTGTCTCTATAATACTGTTTATTCCCGCTCTCTGCCTGTCTCTATGATACCGTTTACCAACGCTCTCAGCCTGTCTCTATAATACCGTTTACCCCCTCTCTGCCTGTCTCTATGATACCGTTTATCCCCACTCTCTGCCTGTCTCTATGATACCGTTTACCAACGCTCTCAGCCGGTCTCTATAATACCGTTTACCCCCTCTCTCTGCCTGTCTCTATGATACCGTTTACCCCTGCTCTCTGCCTGTCTGCATAATACCATATACCCCCGCTCTCTGCCTGTCTCTATGATACCGTTTACCCCCGCTCTCTGCCTGTCTCTATAATACTGTTTACACCCTCTCACTGTCTGTCTCTATAATACCGTTTACCTCCACTCTATGCCTGTCTCTTTGATACCGTTTACCCCTGCTCTCTGCCTGTCTCTATAACACTGTCTACCCCAGCTCCCTGCTTGTCTCTATAATACCGTTTACCCCCGCTCTATGCCTGTCTCCATAATACGGTTTACCCACGCTCTCTACCTGCCTCTATAATACCGTTTACCCCCTCTCTCTGCCTGTGTCTATAATACCGTTTACACCCTCTCTCTGCCTGTCTCTATAACACCATTTACCCACGCTCTTTGCCTGTCTCCATAATACCATTTACCCCCTCTATCTGCCTGTCTCTATAATACCATTTACCCCCACTCTCTGCCTGTCTCTATTATACTGTTTACCCCCACTCTCTGCCTGTGTCTATGATACCGTTTACCCCTGCTCTCTGCCTGTCTCTATAATACCGTCTACCCCCGCTCCCTGCCTGTCTCTATAATACCGTTTACCCCCACTCTCTGCCTGTCTCCATAATACCATTTACACCCTCTCTGCCTGTCTCTATAATACCGTTTACCCACGCTCTCTGCCTGTCTCTATAATACTGTTTACCCCCGCTCTCTGCCTGTCTCTATGATACCATTTACCCCCGCCCTCTGCTTGTCGCTATAATACCGTTTACCCCCGCTCACTGCCTGTCTCTATAATATCGTTAACCCCCGCTCTCCGCCTGTCTCTATAATACCGTCTACCCCTGCTCCCTGCCTGTCTCTATAATACTGTTTAACCCCTCTCTCTGCCTGTCTCTATAATACTGTTTATTCCTGCTCTCTGCCTGTCTCTATGATACCGTTTACCAACGCTCTCAGCCTGTCTCTATAATACCGTTTACCCCCTCTCTCTGCCTGTCTCTATGATACCGTTTATCCCCACTCTCTGCCTGTCTCTATGATACCGTTTACCAACGCTCTCAGCCTGTCTCTATAATACCATTTACCCCCTCTCTCTGCCTGTCTCTATAATACCGTTTCTCCCCGCTCTCTGCCTGTCTCTATCATACCGTTTACCCCCACTCTCTGCCTGTCTCTATAATAGTTTTCCCCTGCTCTCTGCTTGTCTCTATAATACCATTTCTCCCCGCTCTCTGCCTGTCTCTATAATACCGTTTACCCCCGCTCTCTGCCTGCCTCTATGATACCGTTTACCCCCACTCTCTGCCTGTCACTATGATACCGTTTACCCCTGCTCTCTGCCTGTCTCTATAATACCGTCTACCCCTGCTCCCTGCCTGTCTCTATAATACCGTTAACCCCCGCTCTCTGCCTGCCTCTATAATACCGTTCACCCCCTCTCTCTGACTGTCTCTATAATACTGTTTATTCCCGCTCTCTGCCTGTCTCTATGATACCGTTTACCAACGCTCTCAGCCTGTCTCTATAATACCGTTTACCCCCTCTCTCTGCCTGTCTCTATGATACCGTTTATCCCCACTCTCTGCCTGTCTCTATGATACCGTTTACCAACGCTCTCAGCCGGTCTCTATAATACCGTTTACCCCCTCTCTCTGCCTGTCTCTATGATACCGTTTACCCCTGCTCTCTGCCTGTCTGCATAATACCATTTACCCACGCTCTCTGCCTGTCTCCATAATACCGTTTACCCCTCTCTCTGCCTGTCTCTATAATACCATTTACCTCCACTCTCTGCCTGTCTCTATGATACCGTTTACCCCCACTCTCTGCCTGTCTCTATGATACCGTTTACCCCCACTCTCTGCCTGTCTCTATGATACCGTTTACCCCTGCTCTCTGCCTGTCTCTATAATACCGTCTACCCCCGCTCTCTGCCTGTCTGTATAATACCGTCTACACCCGCTCCCTGCCTGTCTCTATAATACCGTTTACCCCCGCTCTCTGCCTGTCTGTATAATACCGTTTACCCCCGCTCTCTGCCTGTCGCTTTAATACCGTTTACCCCTGCTCTCTGCCTGTCTTTATGATTCCTTTTACCCCCTCTCTCTGCCTGTCTCTATAATACCGTTTCTCCCCGCTCTCTGCCTGTCTCTATAATACCGTTTACCCCCACTCTCTGCCTGTCTCTATAATACCGTTTACCAACGCTCTCAGCCGGTCTCTATAATACCGTTTACCCCCTCTCTCTGCCTGTCTCTATGATACCGTTTACCCCTGCTCTCTGCCTGTTTGCATAATACCATATACCCCCGCTCTCTGCCTGTCTCTATGATACAGTTTACCCCCGCTCTCTGCCTGTCTCTATAATACCGTTTATACCCTCTCACTGCCTGTCTCTATAATACCGTTTACCCCCTCTCTCTGCCTGTCTCTTTGATACCGTTTACCCCTGCTCTCTGCCTGTCTCTATAACACCGTCTACCCCAGCTCCCTGCTTGTCTCTATAATACCGTTTACCCCCGCTCTATGCCTGTCTCCATAATACGGTTTACCCGCGCTCTCTACCTGCCTCTATAATACCGTTTACCCCCTCTCTCTGCCTGTGTCTATAATACCGTTTACACCCTCTCTCTGCCTGTCTCTATAACACCATTTACCCACGCTCTCTGCCTGTCTCCATAATACCATTTACCCCCTCTATCTGCCTGTCTCTATAATACCATTTACCCCCACTCTCTGCCTGTCTCTATTATACTGTTTACCCCCACTCTCTGCCTGTGTCTATGATACCGTTTACCCCTGCTCTCTGCCTGTCTCTATAATACCGTCTACCCCTGCTCCCTGCCTGTCTCTATAATACCGTTTACCCCCACTCTCTGCCTGTCTCCATAATACCATTTACACCCTCTCTGCCTGTCTCTATAATACCGTTTACCCACGCTCTCTGCCTGTCTCTATAATACTGTTTACCCCCGCTCTCTGCCTGTCTCTATGATACCATTTACCCCCACCCTCTGCCTGTCGCTATAATACCGTTTACCCCCGCTCACTGCCTGTCTCTATAATACTGTTAACCCCCGCTCTCCGCCTGTCTCTATAATACCGTCTACCCCTGCTCCCTGCCTGTCTCTATAATACTGTTTAACCCCTCTCTCTGCCTGTCTCTATAATACTGTTTATTCCCGCTCTCTGCCTGTCTCTATGATACCGTTTACCAACGCTCTCAGCCTGTCTCTATAATACCGTTTACCCCCTCTCTCTGCCTGTCTCTATGATACCGTTTATCCCCACTCTCTGCCTGTCGCTATGATACCGTTTACCAACGCTCTCAGCCTGTCTCTATAATACCATTTACCCCCTCTCTCTGCCTGTCTCTATGATACCGTTTACCCCTGCTCTCTGCCTGTCTGCATAATACCATATACCCCCGCTCTGTGCCTGTCTCTATAATACCGTCTACCCCTGCTCCCTGCCTGTCTCTGTATTAATGTTTACCCCGCTCTCTGCCTGTCTCTATGATACCGTTTACCCCCGCTCTCTGCCTGTCTCTATAATACCGTTTACACCCTCTCACTGCCTGTCTCTATAATACCGTTTACCTCCACTCTCTGCCTGTCTCTATACCGTTTACCCCCTCTCTCTGCCTGTCTCTATAATACAGTTTACCTCCGCTCCCTGCCTGTCTCCATAATACAGTTTACCCCTCCTCTCTGTCTGTCTCTATAATACAGTTTACCCCAGCTCTCTGCTTGTCTCTGTAATACCATTTCTCCCCGCTCTCTGCCTATCTCTATAATCCCGTTTACCCCCTCTATCTGCCTGTCTCTATGATACCGTTTACCCCCGCTCTCTGCCTGTCTGTATAATACCATATACCCTCACTCTCTGCCTGGTTGTATAATACCGTTTACCCCCGCTCTCTGCCTGTCTCTATAATACCGTTTACCCCTGCTCCCTGCCTGTCTCTATAATACCGTTTACCCCCTCTCTCTGCCTCTCTCTATAATACCGTTTACACCCTCTCTCTGCCTGACTCTATAATACCGTTTACACCCTCTCTCTGCCTGTCTTTATAACACCATTTACACACGCTCTCTGCCTGTCGCTATAATACCGTTTACCCCCACTCTCTGCCTGTCTCTATATTACCGTTTACCCCCGCTCTCTGCCTGTCCCTATAATACCGTTTATCCCGCTCTCTGCCTGTCTCTATAATACCGTTTACCCCCACTCTCTGCCTGTCTCTATAATACCGTTTATTCCCGCTCTCTGCCTGTCTCCATAATACTGTTTACACCTGCTCTCTGCCTGTCTCTATAATACCGTTTACCCCCGCTCTCTGCCTGTCTCTATAATACCGTTTACCCCCACTCTCTGCCTGTCTCTATAATACCGTTTACCCCCGTTCTCTGCCTGTTTCTATAATACTGTTTTTCCCCGCTCTCTGCCTGTCTCTATAATACCGTTTACCCCCACTCTCTGCCTGTCTCCATAATACCTTTTACCCCTGCTCTCTGCCTGTCTCCATTATACCGTTTACCCCCGCTCTCTGCCTGTCTCTATAATACCGTTTACCCCCGCTCTCTGCCTGTCTCTATAATACCATATACCCCCGCTCTCTGCCTGGTTGTATAATCCCGCCGCTCTCTGCCTGTCTCCATTATACCGTTTACCCCCTCTCTCTGCCTGTCTGTATGATACCGCTTACCCCCACTCTCTGCCTGCTCTATGATGGGAATAACCTTCACTCTCTGCCTGTCTATTTGTTGGGGAATGACCCTCACTCTCTACCTGTCTCCATGTTGGGAAATAACCCTCACTCTCTGCCTGTCACTATGTTGGGGAATAACCATCTCTCTCTGCCTGTCTCTATGTTGGGGAATTACCCTCACTCTCTGCCTGTCTCTATGATGGGAATATCCCTCACTGTCTGCCTGTCTCTATGTTGTGGAATAACACTCACTCGCTGCCTGTCTGTATGTTTTGGAATAGCCCTCAGTCTCTGCCTGTCTCTATCTTGGGGAATAACCCTCACTCTCTGCCTGTCTCGATGATGGCAATAACCCTCACTCTCTGCCTGTCTCTATGATGGCAATAACCCTCACTCTCTGCCTGTCTCTATGTTGGGGAATAACCCTCACTCTCTGCCTGTCTCTATGTTGGGGAATAACCCTCACTGTCTGCCTGTCTCTATGTTGGGGAATAGCCCTCACTCTCTGCCTGTCTCCATGTTGGGGAATAACCCTCACTGTCTGCCTGTCTCTATGTTGTGGAATAACACTCACTCGCTGCCTGTCTGTATGTTTTGGAATAGCCCTCAGTCTCTGCCTGTCTCTATCTTGGGGAATAACCCTCACTCTCTGCCTGTCTCTATGTTGGGGAATAACCCTCACTGTCTGCCTGTCTCTATGTTGGGGAATAGCCCTCACTCTCTGCCTGTCTCTATGTTGTGGAATAACCCTCACTCTCTGCCTGTCACTATTTTGGGGAATAACCCTCACTCTCTGCCTGTCACTATGTTGGGGAATAACACTCACTCTCTGCCTGTCTCTATGTTGGGGAATAACCCTCACTCTCTGCCTGTCTCTAGGATGGGGAATAGCCCTCACTCTTTGCCTGTCTCAATGATAGCAATAACACTCACTCTCTGCCTGTCTCAATGATGGCAATAACCCTCACTTGCTGCCTGTCTCTATGTTGGGGAATAACCCTCACTCTCTGCCTGTCTCTATGTTGTGGAATAACCCTCATTCGCTGCCTATCTCTATGTTTTGGAATAGCCCTCAGTCTCTGCCTGTCTCTATGTTGTGGAATAACCCTCACTCTCTGCCTGTCTCTATGTTGGGAAATAACCCTCACTCTCTGCCTGTCACTATGTTGGGGAATAACCCTCACTCTCTACCTGTCTCTATGATGGGAATAACCCTCACTCTTTGCCTGTCTCTATGATGGGAATAACCCTCACTCTCTGCCTGTCTCTATGATGGCAATAACCCTCACTCTCTGCCTGTCTCTATGATGGCAATAACCCTCACTCTCTGCCTGTCTCTATGTTGGGGAATAACCCTCACTCTCTGCCTGTTACTATGTTGGGGAATAATCCTCACTCTCTGCCTGTCTCTATGTTGTGGAATAACCCTCACTCTCTGCCTGTCTCTATGTTGGGGAATAACCCTCACTCTCTGCCTGTTACTATGTTGGGGAATAATCCTCACTCTCTGCCTGTCTCTATGATGGCAATAGCCCTCTCTCTACCTGTCTCTATGATGGGAATAACCCTCACTCTCTGCCTATCTCTGTGATGGGAATAACCCTCACTCTCTGCCTGTCTCCATGTTGCGGAATAACCCTCACTCTCTGCCTGTCTCTATGATGGGGAATAACCCTCACTCTCTGCCTGTCTCTATGTTGGGGAATAACCCTCACTCTCTGCCTGTCTCCATGTTGCGGAATTACCCTCACTCTCTGCCTGTCTCTATGATGGGGAATAACCCTCACTCTCTGCCTGTCTCTATGTTGGGGAATTACCCTCACTCTCTGCCTATCTCTATGATGGGAATAACCCTCTCTCTGCCTGTCTCCATGTTGGGGAATAACCCTCACTCTCTGCCTGTCTCTATGATGGGGAATAACCCTCACCCTCTGCCTGTCTCTATGATGGGGAATAACCCTCACTCTCTGCCTGTCTCTATGATGGGGAATAACCCTCACTCTCTGCCTCTTACTATGATGGGGAATAACCCTCACCCTCTGCCTGTCTCTATGATGGGGAATAACCCTCACTCTCTGCCTGTCTCTATGATGGGGAATAACCCTCACTCTCTGCCTGTCTCTATGATGGGGAATAACCCTCACCCTCTGCCTATCTCTGTGATGGGGAATAACCCTCACTCTCTGCCTGTCTCTATGATGCGGAATAACCCTCACTCTCTGCCTGTCTCTATGTTGTGGAATAACCCTCACTCTCTGCCTGTCTCTATGATGGGGAATAACCCTCACTCTCTGCCTGTCTCTATGTTGTGGAATAACCCTCACTCTCTGCCTGTCTCTATGATGGGGAATAACCCTCACTCTCTGCCTGTCACTATGATGGGGAATAACCCTCACTCTCTGCCTGTCTCTATGATGTGGAATAACCCTCACTCTCTGCCTGTCTCTATGATGGGGAATAACCCTCACTCTCTGCCTGTCTCTATGATGGGGAATAACCCTCACCCTCTGCCTATCTCTGTGATGGGGAATAACCCTCACCCTCTGCCTATCTCTGTGATGGGGAATAACCCTCACTCTCTGCCTGTCTCTATGATGCGGAATAACCCTCACTCTCTGCCTGTCTCTATGTTGTGGAATAACCCTCACTCTCTGCCTGTCTCTATGATGGGGAATAACCCTCACTCTCTGCCTGTCTCTATGTTGTGGAATAACCCTCACTCTCTGCCTGTCTCTATGATGGGGAATAACCCTCACTCTCTGCCTGTCACTATGATGGGGAATAACCCTCACTCTCTGCCTGTCTCTATGATGTGGAATAACCCTCACTCTCTGCCTGTCTCTATGATGGGGAATAACCCTCACTCTCTGCCTGTCTCTATGATGGGGAATAACCCTCACTCTCTGCCTGTCTCTGTGATGGGGAATAACCCTCACTCTCTGCCTGTCTCTATGTTGTGGAATAACCGTCACTCTCTGCTTGTCTCTATGATGGGGAATAACCCTCACTCTCTGCCTGTCTCTATGATGGGGAATAACCCTCACTCTCTGCCTGTCTCTATGTTGGGGAATAACCCTCACTCTCTGCCTGTCTCTATGATGGGGAATAACCCTCACTCTCTGCCTGTCTCTATGATGGGGAATAACCCTCACTCTCTGCCTGTCTCTATGTTGGGGAATAACCCTCACTCTCTGCCTGTCTCTATGATGGGGAATAACCCTCACTCTCTGCCTGTCTCTATGATGGGGAATAACCCTCACTCTCTGCCTGTCTCTATGATGGGGAATAACCCTCACTCTCTGCCTGTCACTATGTTGGGGAATAACACTCACTCTCTGCCTGTCTCTATGATGGGGAATAACCCTCACTCTCTGCCTGTCTCTATGATGGGGAATAACCCTCACTCTCTGCCTGTCTCTATGATGGGGAATAATCCTCACTCTCTGCCTGTCTCTATGATGGGGAATAACCCTCACTCTCTGCCTGTCTCTCTCTAACAGAATCAGGAGGATTCGAGCCGAGTCTCTGACAATCCCAGCTATGATGAGGCCCTGTCTCCGAACCTGGTTCAACTTCGACAGTCACAGTGTGACCGGGAATCAAACAGCGGGACTTCCGGAATGCCGGACCTGATGGCAATTAGTCCCAGCTTCCGGAATGGGAGTCCTGCTCTCTGGTCGGTGGAGCAAGTTCATGACTTCATTTCCTCTTTACCTGGTGAGTGATCCCTTTCCGATTATATCACCTGTAACCCTCCAAATGTGTCTGTGTGTGTGTGAGAGACTGCGGTGTGTCTGTATGTGTGTGTGAGACTGCGGTGTGTCTGTGTGTGTGTGTGTGTGTGTGTGTGTGTGTGTGTGTGTGTGTGTGTGTGTGTGTGTGTGTGTGTGTGTCTGTGAGAGAGACTGCGGGGGGTGTGTGTGTGTGTGTGTGTGTGTGTCTGTGTCTGTATGTGTGAGACTGCGGTGTGTCTGTGTGTGTGTGTGTGTGTGTGTGTGTGTGTGTGTGTGTGTGTGTATGTGTGTGTGTGTCTGTGCCTGTATGTGTGAGACTGCGGTGTGTCTGTGAGTGTGTGAGAGACTGCGGTGTGTCTGTGTGTGTGAGAGACTGCGGTGTGTCTGTGGGTGTGTGTGTGAGACTGCGGTGTGTCTGTGTGTGTGTGAGAGACTGCGGTGTGTCGGTATGTGTGAGACTGCGATGTGTCTGTGTGTGTGAGAGACTGCAGTGTGTCTGTATGTGTGTGTTAGAGACTGCGGTGTGTGTGTGTGTGAGAGAGACTGCGGTGTGTCTGTATGTGTGTGACACTGCGGTGTGTGTGTGAGAGACTGCGGTGTGTGTGTGTGTGAGAGACTGCGGTGTGTCTGTATGTGTGAGACTGCGGTGTGTCTGTGTGTGTGTGTGTGAGAGAGACTGCGGTGTGTCTGTATGTGTGTGACACTGCGGTGTGTGTGTGAGAGACTGCGGTGTGTGTGTGTGTGTGTGTGTGTGTGTGTGTGTGAGAGACTGCGGTGTGTCTGTATGTGTGAGACTGCGGTGTGTCTGTGTGTGAGAGAGACTGCAGTGTGTCTGTGTGTGTGAGAGACTGCAGTGTGTCTGTATGTGTGAGACTGCGGTGTGTCTGTGTATGTGTGTGAGACTGCGGTGTGTCTGTATGTGTGAGACTGCGGTGTGTCTGTATGTGTGAGACTGCGGTGTGTCTGTGGGTGTGTGTGTGAGACTGCGGTGTGTCTGTGTGTGTGTGAGAGACTGCGGTGTGTCGGTATGTGTGAGACTGCGGTGTGTCTGTGTGTGTGAGAGACTGCAGTGTGTCTGTATGTGTTGTTAGAGACTGCGGTGTGTGTGTGTGTGTGTGAGAGAGACTGCGGTGTGTCTGTATGTGTGTGACACTGCGGTGTGTGTGTGTGTGTGTGTGTGTGTGAGAGACTGTGGTGTGTCTGTATGTGTGAGACTGCGGTGTGTCTGTGTGTGTGAGAGACTGCAGTGTGTCTGTGTGTGTGTGAGACTGCGGTGTGTCTGTGTATGTGTGTGAGACTGCGGTGTGTCTGTATGTGTGAGACTGCGGTGTGTCTGTATGTGTGAGACTGCGGTGTGTGTGTGTGTGTGTGTGTGTGTGTGTGTGTGTGTGTGTGTGTGAGAGACTGCGCTGTGTCTGTGTGTATGAGAGACTGCAGTGTGTCTGTGTGTGTGTTAGAGACTGCGGTGTGTGTGTATGTGAGAGAGACTGCGGTGTGTCTGTGTGTGTGTGTGAGAGACTGCGGTGTGTCTGTGTGTGTGTGAGAGACTGCGGTGTGTGTGTGTGTGTGTGTGAGAGAGAGACTGCGGTGTGTCTGTGTGTGTGAGAGACTCCGGTGTGTCTGTGTGTGTGAGAGACTGCGGTGTGTGTGTCTGAGAGACTGCGGTGTGTCTGTGTGTGTGTGTGAGAGACTGCGCTGTGTCTGTGTGTGTGAGAGACTGCAGTGTGTCTGTGTGTGTGTGTTAGAGACTGCGGTGTGTCTGTGTGTGTGTGTGAGACTGCGGTGTGTCTGTGTGTGTGTGTGAGACTGCGGTGTGTCTCTGTGTGTGTGAGAGACTGCGGTGTGTCTGTGCGTGTGTGTGAGAGACTGCGGTGTGTCTGTGTGTGTGAGAGACTGCGGTGTGTCTGTGTGTGTGAGAGACTGCGATGTGTCTGTGTGTGTGTGAGAGACTGCGGTGTGTCTGTGTGTCTGTGTGTGTGTGAGAGACTGCGGTGTGTCTGTGTGTGTGAGAGACTGCGATGTGTCTGTGTGTGTGTGAGAGACTGCGGTGTGTCTGTGTGTGTGTGAGAGACTGCGGTGTGTCTGTGTGTGTGTGAGAGACTGCGGTGTGTCTGTGTGTGTGAGAGACTGCGGTGTGTGTGTGTGTGTGTGAGAGAGACTGCGGTGTGTCTGTGTGTGTGAGAGACTGCGGTGTGTGTGTGTGAGAGAGTCTGCAGTGTGTCTGTGTGTGTGAGAGACTGCGGTGTGTCTGTGTGTATGTGAGAGAGACTGCGCTGTGTGTGTGTGTGAGAGACTGCGGTGTGTCTGTGTGTGTGTGAGAGACTGCGGTGTGTCTGTGTGTGTGTGTGAGAGACTGCGGTGTGTCTGTGTGTGAGAGAGACTGCGGTGTGTCTGTGTGTGAGAGAGACTGCGGTGTGTGTGTGTGTGTGTGTGTGTGTGAGAGACTGCGGTGTGTGTGTGTGTGTGTGTGTGTGTGAGAGACTGCGGTGTGTCTGTGTGTGTGAGAGACTGCGGTGTGTCTGTGTGTATGTGAGAGAGACTGCGGTGTGTCTGTGTGTGTGTGTGTGTGTGTGTGTGAGAGACTGCGGTGTGTGTGTGTGTGTGTGAGAGAGAGAGACTGCGGTGTGTCTGTGTGTGTGTGAGAGAGAGACTGCGGTGTGTTTGTGTGTGTGTGAGAGACTGCGGTGTGCCTGTGTGTGTGAGAGACTGCGGTGTGTCTGTGTGTGTGAGAGACTGCGGTGTGTCTGTGTGTGTGAGAGACTGCGGTGTGTCTGTGTGTGTGAGAGACTGCGGTGTGTGTGTGTGTGTGTGAGAGACTGCGCTGTGTGTGTGTGTGTGAGAGACTGCGGTGTGTCTGTGTGTGTGAGAGACTGCGCTGTGTGTGTGTGTGTGTGTGTGTGTGTGTGAGACTGCGCTGTGTCTGTGTGTGTGTGAGAGACTGCGGTGTGTCTGTGTGTGTGTGAGAGACTGCGGTGTATCTGTGTGTGTGAGAGAGACTGCGGTGTGTCTGTGCGTGTGTGAGAGACTGCGGTGTGTGTGTGTGTGTGTG
>JANJGN010002172.1:50000-83613 GCA_026770705.1 Isurus oxyrinchus
TGTGTGTGTGAGAGACTGCGGTGTGTGTGTGAGAGAGACTGCGGTGTGTCTGTGTGTGTGTGTGTGAGAGACTGCGGTGTGTGTGTTTGTGTGTGTGAGAGAGAGACAGCGGTGTGTCTGTGTGTGTGAGAGACTGCTGTGTGTCTGTGTCTGAGAGAGACTGCGGTGTGTCTGTGTGTGTGAGAGACTGCGGAGTGTGTGTGTGTGTGAGAGACTGCGGTGTGTGTGTGTGTGTGTGAGAGACTGCGGTGTGTGTGTGTGTGTGTGAGAGACTGCGGTGTGTCTGTGTGTGTGAGAGAGACTGCGGTGTGTCTGTGTGTGAGAGAGTGCGCTGTGTCTGTGTGTGTGTGTGTGAGAGACTGCGGTGTGTGTGTGTGTGTGAGAGAGAGACTGCGGTGTGTCTGTGTGTGTGTGAGAGACTGCGGTGTGTCTGTGTGTGAGAGACTGCGGTTTGTCTGTGTGTGTGTGAGAGAGACTGCGGTGTGTCTGTGTGTGTGTGTGTGTGTGAGACTGCGGTGTGTGTGTGTGTGTGTGTGAGACTGCGGTGTGTCTGTGTGTGTGTGTGAGACTGCGGTGTGTCTGTGTGTGTGTGTGTGAGACTGCGGTGTGTGTGTGAGAGACTGCGGTGTGTCTCTGTGTGTGTGAGACTGCGGTGTGTCTGTGTGTGTGTGTGTGTGAGAGACTGCGGTGTGTCTGTATGTGTGTGAGAGACTGCGGTGTGTGTCTGTCTGTGTGTGGGAGACTGCGGTGTGTCTGTGTGTCTGTGGGAGACTGCGGTGTTTCTGTCTGTGGGTGAGAAACTGTGGTGTGTCTGTGTCTGTGTGGGAGACTGTGGTGTTTCTGTTTGTGTGAGAGACTGCGGTGTGTGTGTGTGTGTGTGTGGGAGACTGTGGTGTGTCTGTGTGTGTGTGGGAGACTGCGGTGTTTCTGTGTGTGTGAGAGACTGCGGTGTGTGTGTGTGAGAGACTGCGGTGTGTCTGTGTGTGTGTGTGTGTGTGTGTGTGTGTGTGTGTGTGTGTGTGTGTGTGTGTGTGTGTGTGTGTGTGTGTGTGAGAGAGACTGCGGTGTGTGTGTGTGTGTGTGTGTGTGAGAGACTGCGGTGTGTGTGTGTGTGTGTGAGAGAGACTGCGGTGTGTGTGTGTGTGTGTGAGAGAGACTGCGGTGTGTGTGTGTGTGTGTGTGTGTGAGAGACTGCGGTGTGTGTGTGTGTGTGTGTGTGTGAGAGACTGCGGTGTGTGTGTGTGTGTGTGTGTGTGTGTGAGAGAGAGACTGCGGTGTGTGTGTGTGTGTGAGAGAGACTGCGCTGTGTCAGTGTGTGTGTGTGTGTGTGTGTGTGTGTGTGTGTGTGAGAGAGAGGGACTGCGGTGTGTCTGTGTGTGTGTGTGTGAGAGACTGCGGTGTGTCTGTGTGTGTTGAGAGACTGCGGTGTGTCTGTGTGTGTGTGAGAGACTGCGGTGTGTCTGTGTGTGTTGAGAGACTGCGGTGTGTCTGTGTGTGTTGAGAGACTGCGGTGTGTCTGTGTGTGAGAGACTGCGGTGTGTCTGTGTGTGTGAGAGACTGCGGTGTGTCTGTGTGTGAGAGACTGCGGTGTGTCTGTGTGTGAGAGATTGCGGTGTGTCTGTGTGTGAGAGACTGCAGTGTGTCTGTGTGTGTGAGAGAGACTGCGGTGTGTCTGTGTGTGTGAGAGACTGCGTTGTGTGTGTGTGTGTGTGTGTGTGTGTGTGTGTGTGTGTGTGTCTGTGTGTGTGAGACTGCGGTATGTCTGTGTCTGTGAGAGACTGCGGTGTGTCTGTGTGTCTGAGAGACTGCGGTGTGTCTGTGTGAGAGACTGCGGTGTGTCTGTGTGTGTGAGAGACTGCGGTGTGTCTGTGTGTGTGAGAGACTGCGGTGTGTCTGTGTGTGTGAGAGACTGCGGTGTGTCTGTGTCTGAGAGAGACCGCGGTGTATCTGTGTCTGAGAGAGACCGCGGTGTGTCTGTGTCTGAGAGAGACCGCGGTGTGTCTGTGTCTGAGAGAGACCGCGGTGTGTCTGTGTCTGAGAGAGACCGCGGTGTGTCTGTGTCTGAGAGAGACCGCGGTGTGTCTGTGTCTGAGAGAGACCGCGGTGTGTCTGTGTGTGTGAGAGACTGCGGAGTGTCTGTGTGTGTGTGTGAGACTGCGGTGTGTGTGTGTGTGTGTGTGTGTGTGTGTGTGTGTGTGTGTGTGTGTGTGTGTGTGTGTGTGTGTGTGTGTGTGTGTGTGTGTGTGTGAGACTGCGGTGTCTGTGTGCGCGTGAGAGACTGCGGTGTGTCTGTGTGTGTGAGAGACTGCGGTGTGTCTGTGTGTGTGTGTGTGTGTGTGAGAGACTGCGGTGTGTCTGTGTGTGTGTGTGTGTGTGTGTGTGTGTGTGTGTGAGAGAGACTGCGGTGTGTCTGTGTGTGTGAGAGACTGCGGTGTGTCTGTGTGTGTGAGAGACTGCGGTGTGTCTGTGTGTGTGAGAGACTGCGGTGTGTCTGTGTGTGTGAGAGAGACTGCGGTGTGTCTGTGTGTGTGAGAGATTGCGGTGTGTCTGTGTGTGTGAGAGACTGTGGTGTGTCTGTGTGTGTGTGAGACTGCGGTGTGTCTGTGTGTGTGTGTGAGACTGCGGTGTGTCTGTGTGTGTGTGTGTGAGACTGCGGTGTGTCTGTGTGTGTGTGTGAGACTGCGGTGTGTGTGTGTGTGTGTGTGTGTGTGAGAGAGACTGCGGTGTGTCTCTGTGTGTGTGAGACTGCGGTGTGTCTGTGTGTGTGTGAGAGACTGCGGTGTGTCTGTGTGTGTGTGTGAGAGACTGCGGTGTGTGTCTGTGTGTGGGAGACTGCGGTGTGTCTGTGGGAGACTGCGGTGTTTCTGTCTGTGGGTGAGAAACTGTGGTGTGTCTGTGTGTGTGTGTGGGAGACTGCGGTGTGTGTGTGTGTGGGAGACTGCGGTGTTTCTGTATGTGTGAGACTGCAGTGTGTCTGTGTGTGTGAGAGAGACTGCGGTGTGTCTGTGTGTGAGAGACTGCGGTGTCTGTGTGCGTGTGAGAGACTGCGGTGTGTCTGTGTGTGTGAGAGACTGCGGTGTGTCTGTGTGTGTGTGTGTGTGTGAGAGACTGCGGTGTGTGTGTGTGTGTGTGTGTGTGTGTGAGAGAGACTGCGGTGTGTCTGTGTGTGAGAGACTGCGGTGTCTGTGTGCGTGTGAGAGAGACTGCGGTGTGTCTGTGTGAGAGACTGCGGTGTGTCTGTGTGTGTGAGAGACTGCGGTGTGTCTGTGTGTGTGAGAGACTGCGGTGTGTCTGTGTGTGTGAGAGACTGCGGTGTGTCTGTGTGTGTGAGAGACTGCGGTGTGTCTGTGTGTGTGAGAGACTGCGGTGTGTCTGTGTGTGTGAGAGACTGCGGTGTGTCTGTGTGTGTGAGAGACTGCGGTGTGTCTGTGTGTGTGAGAGACTGCGGTGTGTCTGTGTCTGAGAGAGACCGCGGTGTGTCTGTGTCTGAGAGAGACCGCGGTGTGTCTGTGTGTGTGAGAGACTGCGGTGTGTGTGTGTGTGTGTGTGAGACTGCGGTGTGTGTGTGTGTGTGTGTGTGTGTGTGTGTGAGACTGCGGTGTCTGTGTGCGCGTGAGAGACTGCGGTGTGTCTGTGTGTGTGAGAGACTGCGGTGTGTCTGTGTGTGTGAGAGACTGCGGAGTGTCTGTGTGTGTGTGTGAGACTGCGGTGTGTGTGTGTGTGTGTGTGTGTGTGTGTGTGTGTGTGTGTGTGTGTGTGTGTGTGTGTGTGTGTGAGAGAGACTGCGGTGTGTCTGTGTGTGAGAGACTGCGGTGTCTGTGTGCGTGTGAGAGACTGCGGTGTGTCTGTGTGTGTGTGTGAGAGACTGCAGTGTGTCTGTGTGTGTGAGAGACTGTGGTGTGTCTGTGTGTGTGAGAGACTGCGCTGTGTGTGTGTGAGAGACTGCGCTGTGTGTGTGTGAGAGACTGCGGTGTGTGTGTGTGTGAGACTGCGGTGTGTGTGTGTGAGACTGCGGTGTGTCTGTGTGTGTGAGAGAGACTGCGGTGTGTGTGTGTGTGTGTGTGTGTGTGTGAGACTGCGCTGTGTGTGTGTGTGTGAGAGAGACTGCGGTGTATCTGTGTGTGTGAGAGAGACTGCGGTGTGTCTGTGTGTGTGAGAGAGACTGCGGTGTGTGTGTGTGTGTGTGTGTGTGTGTGTGTGTGTGTGAGACTGCGCTGAGTCTGTGTGTGTGTGTGAGACTGCGCTGTGTCTGTGTGTGAGAGACTGCGCTGTGTCTGTGTGTGTGTGTGTGTGAGAGAGACTGCGGCGTGTGTGTGTGTGTGAGAGACTGCGCTGTGTCTGTGTGTGTGAGAGACTGCGGTGTGTGTGTGCGTGAGAGACTGCGCTGTGTGAGTGTGCGTGTGACAGACTGCGCTGTGTGTGTGAGAGACTGCACTGTGTGTGTGTGTGAGAGACTGCGCTGTGTCTGTGAGAGACTGCACGGTGTGTGTGTGTGAGAGACTGCGGTGTGTGTGTGAGAGACTGCGGTGTGTGTGTGAGAGACTGCGGTGTGTGTGTGTGAGACTGCGGTGTGTGTGTGTGTGTGTGAGAGACTGCGCTGTGTGTGTGTGAGAGACTGCGCTGTGAGTGTGAGAGACTGCGGTGTGTGTGTGTGTGTGAGAGAGACTGCGGTGTGTGTGTGTGTGTGAGAGACTGCGGTGTGTGTGTGTGTGTGTGTGTGTGTGTGTGAGAGACTGCGGTGTGTGTGTGTGTGTGTGTGTGTGAGAGACTGCGCTGTGTGTGTGTGTGTGTGAGAGAGACTGCGGTGTGTGTGTGTGTGAGAGACTGCGCTGTGTGTGTGTGTGAGAGACTGCGGTGTGTCTGTGTGTGTATGAGGGACTGCGGTGTGTCTGTGTGTGTGTGTGAGAGACTGCGGTGTGTCTGTGTGTGTGTGAGAGACTGCGGTGTGTCTGTGTGTGTGTGAGAGACTGCGGTGTGTCTGTGTGTGTGTGTGAGAGACTGCGGTGTGTCTGTGTGTGTGAGAGAGACTGCGGTGTGTCTGTGTGTGTGTGTGTGTGTGTGTGTGTGTATGTGTGTGAGAGAGACTGCGCTGTTTGTGTGTGTGAGAGACTGCGCTGTGTGTGTGTGTGTGTGTGTGTGTGAGAGACTGCGGTGTGTGTGTGTGTGTGTGTGTGTGTGAGAGACTGCGGTGTGTGTGTGTGTGTGTGTGAGAGACTGCGCTGTGTGTGTGTGTGTGAGAGACTGCGCTGTGTGTGTCTGTGTGTGAGAGACTGCGGTGCGTCTGTGTGTGTGAGAGACTGCGGTGTGTGTGTGTGTGTGTGAGAGACTGCGGTGTGTGTGTGTGTGTGTGTGAGAGACTGCGCTGTGTCTGTGTGTGTGAGAGACTGCGCTGTGTGTGTCTGTGTGTGAGAGACTGCGGTGCGTCTGTGTGTGTGAGAGACTGCGGTGTGTGTGTGTGTGTGTGAGAGACTGCGGTGCGTCTGTGTGTGTGAGAGACTGCGCTGTGTGTGTGTGTGCGCACGTACATCAGTGTGTTTGTCTCACCCAATACCTTTCTGACGACAATGCATGTGTTTCTCCATTTCTCTTTCACACACACACTCACCCTGTCCTCCTCTCTCTCCCCTCTCTCCCTCCCCCTCTGCCTCTCTCACACTCTCTCCCTCCCCCTCTCCCTCTCACACACTCTCTCTCCCTCTGCCTCTCACACTCTCCCTCTGCCTCTCACACACTCTCTCCCTCCCCCTCTGCCTCTCTCACAATCTCTCTCCCTCTGCCTCTCACACACTCTCTCTCCCTCTGCCTCTCGCACACTCTCTCTCCCTCTGCCTCTCACACTCTCTCTCCCTCTGCCTCTCACACACTCCCTCTGCCTCTCACACAATCTCTCTCCCTCTGCCTCTCACACACTCTCTCTCCCTCTGCCTCTCACACACTCTCTCTCTCCCTCTGCCTCTCACACACTCTCTCTCCCTCTGCCTCTCACACACTCTCTCTCCCTCTGCCTCTCACACACTCTCTCTCCCTCTGCCTCTCACACACTCTCTCTCTCCCTCTGCCTCTCACACACTCTCTCTCCCTCTGCCTCTCACACACTCTCTCTCCCTCTGCCTCTCACACACTCTCTCTCCCTCTGCCTCTCACACACTCTCTCTCTCCCTCTGCGTCTCACACACTCCCTCTCTCCCTCTGCCTCTCACACACTCCCTCTCTCCCTCTGCCTCTCACACACTCCCTCTCTCCCTCTGCCTCTCACACACTCTCTCTCTCCCTCTGCCTCTCACACACTCTCTCTCTCCCTCTGCCTCTCACACACTCTCTCTCTCCCTCTGCCTCTCACACACTCTCTCTCTCCCTCTGCCACTCACACACTCTCTCTCCCTCTGCCTCTCACACACTCTCTCTCGCCCACTGCCTCTCACACACTCTCTCTCCCTCTGCCTCTCACACACTCTCTCTCCCTCTGCCTCTCACACACTCTCTATCCCTCCGCCTCTCACACACTCACTCTCCCTCTGCCTCTCACACACTCCCTCTGCCTCTCACACTCTCTCTCTCCCTGGCCTCTCACACACTCCCTCTGCCTCTCACACTCTCTCTCTCCCTCTGCCTCTCACACACTCTCTCTCCCTCTGCCTCTCACACACTCTCTCTCCCTCTGCCTCTCACACACTCTCTCTCCCTCTGCCTCTCACACACTCTCTCTCCCTCTGCCTCTCACACACTCTCTCTCCCTCTGCCTCTCACACACTCTCTCTCCCTCTGCCTCTCACACACTCTCTCTCCCTCTGCCTCTCGCACACTCTCTCTCCCTCTGCCTCTCGCACACTCTCTCTCCCTCTGCCTCTCGCACACTCCCTCTCCCTCTGCCTCTCACAAACTCTCTCTCTGCCTCTCACACACTCTCTCCCTCTGCCTCTCACACACTCTCTCTCCCTCTGCCTCTCACACACTCTCTCTCCCTCTGCCACTCACACACTCTCTCTCCCTCTGCCTCTCACACACACTCTCTCCCTCCGCCTCTCACACACTCTCTCTCCCTCCGCCTCTCACACACTCTCTCTCCCTCTGCCTCTCACACTCTCTCTCCCCCTGCCTCTCGCACACTCTCTCTCCCTCTGCCTCTCTCACACTCTCTCTCTCCCTCTGCCTCTCACACACTCTCTCTCCCTCCGCCTCTCACTCACACTCTCTCCCTCCGCCTCTCACACACTCTCTCTCCCTCTGCCTCTCACACTCTCTCTCCCTCCGCCTCTCACACACTCTCTCCCTCTGCCTCTCACACACACTCTCCCTCTGCCTCTCACACACTCCCTCTGCCTCTCACACACTCTCTCTCCCTCTGCCTCTCACACACTCTCTCTCCCTCCGCCTCTGCCTCTCACACACTCTCTCCCTCCGCCTCTGCCTCTCACACACTCTCTCCCTCCGCCTCTCACACACTCTCTCTCTCCCTCCGCCTCTCACACACTCTCTCTCCCTCTGCCTCTCGCACACTCTCTCTCTCCCTCCGCCTCTCACACACTCTCTCTCCCTCCGCCTCTCACTCTCTCTCTCCCTCTGCCTCTCGCACACTCTCTCTCCCTCTGCCTCTCGCACACTCTCTCTCCCTCTGCCTCTCGCACACTCTCTCTCCCTCTGCCTCTCACACACTCTCTCTCCCTCTGCCTCTCACACACTCTCTCTCCCTCTGCCTCTCACACACTCTCTCTCCCTCTGCCTCTCTCACACTCACTCTCCCTCTGCCTCTCACACTCTCTCTCTCCCTCTGCCTCTCACACACTCTCTCTCCCTCTGCCTCTCACACACTCTCTCTCTCCCTCTGCCTCTCACACACTCTCTCTCCCTCTGCCTCTCACACACTCTCTCTCCCTCTGCCTCTCACACACTCTCTCTCCCTCTGCCTCTCACACACTCTCTCTCTCCCTCTGCCTCTCACACACTCTCTCTCTCCCTCTGCCTCTCACACACTCTCTCTCCCTCTGCCTCTCACACACTCTCTCTCTCCCTCTGCGTCTCACACACTCCCTCTCTCCCTCTGCCTCTCACACACTCCCTCTCTCCCTCTGCCTCTCACACACTCCCTCTCTCCCTCTGCCTCTCACACACTCTCTCTCTCCCTCTGCCTCTCACACACTCTCTCTCTCCCTCTGCCTCTCACACACTCTCTCTCTCCCTCTGCCTCTCACACACTCTCTCTCTCCCTCTGCCACTCACACACTCTCTCTCCCTCTGCCTCTCACACACTCTCTCTCGCCCACTGCCTCTCACACACTCTCTCTCCCTCTGCCTCTCACACACTCTCTCTCCCTCTGCCTCTCACACACTCTCTCTCCCTCTGCCTCTCACACACTCTCTATCCCTCCGCCTCTCACACACTCTCTCTCCCTCTGCCTCTCACACTCTCTCTCCCTCTGCCTCTCACACACTCTCTCTCCCTCTGCCTCTCACACACTCTCTCTCCCTCTGCCTCTCACACACTCTCTCTCCCTCTGCCTCTCACACACTCCCTCTGCCACTCACACACTCTCTCTCCCTCTGCCTCTCACACACTCCCTCTGCCTCTCACACTCTCTCTCTCCCTCTGCCTCTCACACACTCTCTCTCCCTCTGCCTCTCACACACTCCCTCTGCCACTCACACACTCTCTCTCCCTCTGCCTCTCACACACTCCCTCTGCCTCTCACACACTCTCTCTCCCTCTGCCTCTCACACACTCTCTCTCCCTCTGCCTCTCACACACTCTCTCTCCCTCTGCCTCTCACACACTCTCTCTCCCTCTGCCTCTCGCACACTCTCTCTCCCTCTGCCTCTCACAAACTCTCTCTCTGCCTCTCACACACTCTCTCCCTCTGCCTCTCACACACTCTCTCTCCCTCTGCCTCTCACACACTCTCTCTCCCTCTGCCACTCACACACTCTCTCTCCCTCCGCCTCTCACACACACTCTCTCCCTCCGCCTCTCACACACTCTCTCTCCCTCCGCCTCTCACACACTCTCTCTCCCTCTGCCTCTCACACTCTCTCTCCCCCTGCCTCTCGCACACTCTCTCTCCCTCTGCCTCTCTCACACTCTCTCTCTCCCTCTGCCTCTCACACACTCTCTCTCCCTCTGCCTCTCACACACTCTCTCTCCCTCTGCCTCTCACACACTCTCTCTCCCTCCGCCTCTCACACACTCTCTCTCCCTCCGCCTCTCACACACTCTCTCTCCCTCCGCCTCTCATACACTCTCTCTCCCTCTGCCTCTCACACACTCTCTCTCCCTCTGCCTCTCACACTCTCTCTGCCCTCCGCCTCTCACACACTCTCTCTGCCCTCCGCCTCTCACACTCTCTCTCTCCCTCCGCCTCTCACACACTCTCTCTCTCCCTCTCACACACTCTCTCCCTCTGCCTCTCACACACTCTCTCTCCCTCCGCCTCTCACACACTCTCTCTCCCTCCCCCTCTGCCTCTCACACACTCTCTCCCTCTCCCTCTGCCTCTCACACACTCTCTCCCTCCCCCTCCGCCTCTCACACACTCTCTCCCTCTCCCTCTGCCTCTCACACACTCTCTCTCCCTCCGCCTCTCACACACTCTCTCTCCCTCCGCCTCTCACACACACTCTCTCCCTCTGCCTCTCACACACTCTCTCTCTCCCTCTGCCTCTCACACACTCTCTCTCTCCCTCTGCCTCTCACACACTCTCTCTCTCCCTCTGCCTCTCACACACTCTCTCTCTCCCTCTGCCTCTCACACACTCTCTCTCTCCCACTGCCTCTCACACACTCTCTCTCCCTCTGCCTCTCACACACTCTCTCTCCCTCTGCCTCTCACACACTCACTCTCTCCCTCTGCCTCTCACACACTCTCTCTCCCACTGCCTCTCACACACTCTCTCTCCCTCTGCCTCTCACACACTCTCTCTCCCTCTGCCTCGCACACACTCTCTCTCCCTCTGCCTCTCGCACACTCTCTCTCCCTCTGCCTCTCGCACACTCTCTCTCTCCCTCTGCCTCTCACACACTCTCTCTCCCTCTGCCTCTCACACAGTCTCTCTCCCTCTGCCTCTCACACAGTCTCTCTCCCTCTGCCTCTCACACACACTCTCTCTCCCTCTGCCTCTCACACACTCTCTCTCTCCCTCTGCCTCTCACACACTCTCTCTCTCCCTCTGCCTCTCACACACTCTCTCTCTCCCTCTGCCTCTCACACACTCTCTCTCCCTCTGCCTCTCACACACTCTCTCTCTCCCTCTGCCTCTCACACACTCTCTCCCTCTGCCTCTCACACACTCTCTCCCTCTGCCTCTCACACACTCCCTCTGCCTCTCACACACTCCCTCTGCCTCTCACACACTCTCTCTCCCTCTGCCTCTCACACACTCTCTCTCCCTCCGCCTCTGCCTCTCACACACTCTCTCTCCCTCTGCCTCTCACACACTCTCTCTCTCCCTCTGCCTCTCACACACTCTCTCTCCCTCTGCCTCTCACACACTCTCTCTCCCTCTGCCTCTCACACACTCTCTCTCCCTCTGCCTCTCACACACTCTCTCTCTCCCTCTGCCACTCACACACTCTCTCTCCCTCTGCCTCTCACACACTCTCTCTCGCCCACTGCCTCTCACACACTCTCTCTCCCTCTGCCTCTCACACACTCTCTCTCCCTCTGCCTCTCACACACTCTCTCTCCCTCTGCCTCTCACACACTCTCTATCCCTCCGCCTCTCACACACTCTCTCTCCCTCTGCCTCTCACACTCTCTCTCCCTCTGCCTCTCACACACTCTCTCTCCCTCTGCCTCTCACACACTCTCTCTCCCTCTGCCTCTCACACACTCTCTCTCCCTCTGCCTCTCACACACTCCCTCTGCCACTCACACACTCTCTCTCCCTCTGCCTCTCACACACTCCCTCTGCCTCTCACACTCTCTCTCTCCCTCTGCCTCTCACACACTCTCTCTCCCTCTGCCTCTCACACACTCCCTCTGCCACTCACACACTCTCTCTCCCTCTGCCTCTCACACACTCCCTCTGCCTCTCACACACTCTCTCTCCCTCTGCCTCTCACACACTCTCTCTCCCTCTGCCTCTCACACACTCTCTCTCCCTCTGCCTCTCACACACTCTCTCTCCCTCTGCCTCTCGCACACTCTCTCTCCCTCTGCCTCTCACAAACTCTCTCTCTGCCTCTCACACACTCTCTCCCTCTGCCTCTCACACACTCTCTCTCCCTCTGCCTCTCACACACTCTCTCTCCCTCTGCCACTCACACACTCTCTCTCCCTCCGCCTCTCACACACACTCTCTCCCTCCGCCTCTCACACACTCTCTCTCCCTCCGCCTCTCACACACTCTCTCTCCCTCTGCCTCTCACACTCTCTCTCCCCCTGCCTCTCGCACACTCTCTCTCCCTCTGCCTCTCTCACACTCTCTCTCTCCCTCTGCCTCTCACACACTCTCTCTCCCTCTGCCTCTCACACACTCTCTCTCCCTCTGCCTCTCACACACTCTCTCTCCCTCCGCCTCTCACACACTCTCTCTCCCTCCGCCTCTCATACACTCTCTCTCCCTCTGCCTCTCACACACTCTCTCTCCCTCTGCCTCTCACACTCTCTCTGCCCTCCGCCTCTCACACACTCTCTCTGCCCTCCGCCTCTCACACTCTCTCTCTCCCTCCGCCTCTCACACACTCTCTCTCTCCCTCTCACACACTCTCTCCCTCTGCCTCTCACACACTCTCTCTCCCTCCGCCTCTCACACACTCTCTCTCCCTCCCCCTCTGCCTCTCACACACTCTCTCCCTCCCCCTCCGCCTCTCACACACTCTCTCCCTCTCCCTCTGCCTCTCACACACTCTCTCTCCCTCCGCCTCTCACACACTCTCTCTCCCTCCGCCTCTCACACACACTCTCTCCCTCTGCCTCTCACACACTCTCTCTCTCCCTCTGCCTCTCACACACTCTCTCTCTCCCTCTGCCTCTCACACACTCTCTCTCTCCCTCTGCCTCTCACACACTCTCTCTCTCCCTCTGCCTCTCACACACTCTCTCTCCCTCTGCCTCTCACACACTCTCTCTCCCTCTGCCTCGCACACACTCTCTCTCCCTCTGCCTCTCGCACACTCTCTCTCCCTCTGCCTCTCGCACACTCTCTCTCTCCCTCTGCCTCTCACACACTCTCTCTCCCTCTGCCTCTCACACAGTCTCTCTCCCTCTGCCTCTCACACAGTCTCTCTCCCTCTGCCTCTCACACACTCTCTCTCTCCCTCTGCCTCTCACACACTCTCTCTCTCCCTCTGCCTCTCACACACTCTCTCTCTCCCTCTGCCTCTCACACACTCTCTCTCCCTCTGCCTCTCACACACTCTCTCTCTCCCTCTGCCTCTCACACACTCTCTCCCTCTGCCTCTCACACACTCTCTCCCTCTGCCTCTCACACACTCCCTCTGCCTCTCACACACTCCCTCTGCCTCTCACACACTCTCTCTCCCTCTGCCTCTCACACACTCTCTCTCCCTCCGCCTCTGCCTCTCACACACTCTCTCTCCCTCTGCCTCTCACACACTCTCTCTCTCCCTCTGCCTCTCACACACTCTCTCTCCCTCTGCCTCTCACACACTCTCTCTCTCCCTCTGCCTCTCGCACACTCTCTCTCCCTCTGCCTCTCACAAACTCTCTCTCTGCCTCTCACACACTCTCTCCCTCTGCCTCTCACACACTCTCTCTCCCTCTGCCTCTCACACACTCTCTCTCCCTCTGCCACTCACACACTCTCTCTCCCTCCGCCTCTCACACACACTCTCTCCCTCCGCCTCTCACACACTCTCTCTCCCTCCGCCTCTCACACACTCTCTCCCTCTGCCTCTCACACACTCTCTCTCCCTCTGCCTCTCACACTCTCTCTCCCTCTGCCTCTCACACTCTCTCTCCCTCTGCCTCTCACACACTCTCTCTCCCTCTGCCTCTCACACTCTCTCTCCCTCTGCCTCTCGCACACTCTCTCTCCCTCTGCCTCTCTCACACTCTCTCTCTCCCTCTGCCTCTCACACACTCTCTCTCCCTCTGCCTCTCACACACTCTCTCTCCCTCCGCCTCTCACACACACTCTCTCCCTCCGCCTCTCACACACTCTCTCTCCCTCTGCCTCTCACACTCTCTCTCCCTCCGCCTCTCACACACTCTCTCCCTCTGCCTCTCACACACACTCTCCCTCTGCCTCTCACACACTCCCTCTGCCTCTCACACACTCTCTCTCCCTCTGCCTCTCACACACTCTCTCTCCCTCTGCCTCTCGCACACTCTCTCTCCCTCTGCCTCTCTCACACTCTCTCTCTCCCTCTGCCTCTCACACACTCTCTCTCCCTCTGCCTCTCACACACTCTCTCTCCCTCCGCCTCTCACACACACTCTCTCCCTCCGCCTCTCACACACTCTCTCTCCCTCCGCCTCTCACACACTCTCTCTCTCCCTCCGCCTCTCACACACTCTCTCTCCCTCCGCCTCTCACACACTCTCTCTCTCCCTCTGCCTCTCACACACTCCCTCTGCCTCTCACACACTCCCTCTGCCTCTCACACACTCTCTCTCCCTCTGCCTCTCACACACTCTCTCTCCCTCCGCCTCTGCCTCTCACACACTCTCTCTCCCTCTGCCTCTCACACACTCTCTCTCTCCCTCTGCCTCTCACACACTCTCTCTCCCTCTGCCTCTCACACACTCTCTCTCTCCCTCTGCCTCTCGCACACTCTCTCTCCCTCTGCCTCTCACAAACTCTCTCTCTGCCTCTCACACACTCTCTCCCTCTGCCTCTCACACACTCGCTCCCTCTGCCTCTCACACACTCTCTCTCCCTCTGCCTCTCACACACACTCTCTCCCTCCGCCTCTCACACACTCTCTCTCCCTCCGCCTCTCACACACTCTCTCTCCCTCTGCCTCTCACACTCTCTCTCCCCCTGCCTCTCGCACACTCTCTCTCCCTCTGCCTCTCTCACACTCTCTCTCTCCCTCTGCCTCTCACACACTCTCTCTCCCTCTGCCTCTCACACACTCTCTCTCCCTCCGCCTCTCACACACACTCTCTCCCTCCGCCTCTCACACACTCTCTCTCCCTCTGCCTCTCACACTCTCTCTCCCTCCGCCTCTCACACACTCTCTCCCTCTGCCTCTCACACACACTCTCCCTCTGCCTCTCACACACTCCCTCTGCCTCTCACACACTCTCTCTCCCTCTGCCTCTCACACACTCTCTCTCCCTCCGCCTCTGCCTCTCACACACTCTCTCCCTCCGCCTCTGCCTCTCACACACTCTCTCCCTCCGCCTCTCACACACTCTCTCTCTCCCTCCGCCTCTCACACACTCTCTCTCCCTCTGCCTCTCGCACACTCTCTCTCTCCCTCCGCCTCTCACACACTCTCTCTCCCTCTGCCTCTCACACACTCTCTCTCCCTCTGCCTCTCACTCTCTCTCTCCCTCTGCCTCTCGCACACTCTCTCTCCCTCTGCCTCTCGCACACTCTCTCTCCCTCTGCCTCTCGCACACTCTCTCTCCCTCTGCCTCTCACACACTCTCTCTCCCTCTGCCTCTCACACACTCTCTCTCCCTCTGCCTCTCACACACTCTCTCTCTCCCTCTCCCTCTCACACTCTCTCCCTCTGCCTCTCACACACTCCCTCTGCCTCTCACACACTCTCTCTCCCTCTGCCTCTCACACACTCTCTCTCCCTCTGCCTCTCACACACTCTCTCTCCCTCTGCCTCTCACACACTCTCTCTCCCTCTGCCTCTCACACACTCTCTCTCTCCCTCTGCCTCTCACACACTCTCTCTCCCTCTGCCTCTCACACACTCTCTCTCCCTCTGCCTCTCACACACTCTCTCTCCCTCTGCCTCTCACACACTCTCTCTCTCCCTCTGCCTCTCACACACTCTCTCTCTCCCTCTGCCTCTCACACACTCTCTCTCCCTCTGCCTCTCACACACTCTCTCTCTCCCTCTGCGTCTCACACACTCCCTCTCTCCCTCTGCCTCTCACACACTCCCTCTCTCCCTCTGCCTCTCACACACTCCCTCTCTCCCTCTGCCTCTCACACACTCTCTCTCTCCCTCTGCCTCTCACACACTCTCTCTCTCCCTCTGCCTCTCACACACTCTCTCTCTCCCTCTGCCTCTCACACACTCTCTCTCTCCCTCTGCCACTCACACACTCTCTCTCCCTCTGCCTCTCACACACTCTCTCTCGCCCACTGCCTCTCACACACTCTCTCTCCCTCTGCCTCTCACACACTCTCTCTCCCTCTGCCTCTCACACACTCTCTCTCCCTCTGCCTCTCACACACTCTCTATCCCTCCGCCTCTCACACACTCTCTCTCCCTCTGCCACTCACACACTCTCTCTCCCTCTGCCTCTCACACACTCCCTCTGCCTCTCACACACTCTCTCTCCCTCTGCCTCTCACACACTCTCTCTCCCTCTGCCTCTCACACACTCTCTCTCCCTCTGCCTCTCACACACTCTCTCTCCCTCTGCCTCTCGCACACTCTCTCTCCCTCTGCCTCTCACAAACTCTCTCTCTGCCTCTCACACACTCTCTCTCCCTCTGCCTCTCACACACTCTCTCTCCCTCTGCCACTCACACACTCTCTCTCCCTCCGCCTCTCACACACACTCTCTCCCTCCGCCTCTCACACACTCTCTCTCCCTCCGCCTCTCACACACTCTCTCTCCCTCTGCCTCTCACACTCTCTCTCCCCCTGCCTCTCGCACACTCTCTCTCCCTCTGCCTCTCTCACACTCTCTCTCTCCCTCTGCCTCTCACACACTCTCTCTCCCTCTGCCTCTCACACACTCTCTCTCCCTCTCACACACTCTCTCTCCCTCTGCCTCTCACACACTCTCTCTCCCTCTGCCTCTCACACACTCTCTCTCCCTCTGCCTCTCACACACTCTCTCTCTCCCTCTCACACACTCTCTCTCCCTCCGCCTCTCACACACTCTCTCTCCCTCCGCCTCTCACACACACTCTCTCCCTCCGCCTCTCACACACTCTCTCTCCCTCTGCCTCTCACACACTCTCTATCCCTCCGCCTCTCACACACTCTCTCTCCCTCTGCCTCTCACACTCTCTCTCCCTCTGCCTCTCACACACTCTCTCTCCCTCTGCCTCTCACACACTCTCTCTCCCTCTGCCTCTCACACACTCTCTCTCCCTCTGCCTCTCACACACTCCCTCTGCCACTCACACACTCTCTCTCCCTCTGCCTCTCACACACTCCCTCTGCCTCTCACACTCTCTCTCTCCCTCTGCCTCTCACACACTCTCTCTCCCTCTGCCTCTCACACACTCCCTCTGCCACTCACACACTCTCTCTCCCTCTGCCTCTC
Source organism: Isurus oxyrinchus (assembly GCA_026770705.1). Lineage (NCBI taxonomy): Eukaryota > Metazoa > Chordata > Chondrichthyes > Lamniformes > Lamnidae > Isurus > Isurus oxyrinchus. The sequence continues at coordinate 66,368 of JANJGN010002172.1, forward strand.
ACACACTCCCTCTGCCTCTCACACACTCTCTCTCCCTCTGCCTCTCACACACTCTCTCTCCCTCTGCCTCTCACACACTCTCTCTCCCTCTGCCTCTCACACACTCTCTCTCCCTCTGCCTCTCGCACACTCTCTCTCCCTCTGCCTCTCACAAACTCTCTCTCTGCCTCTCACACACTCTCTCCCTCTGCCTCTCACACACTCTCTCTCCCTCTGCCTCTCACACACTCTCTCTCCCTCTGCCACTCACACACTCTCTCTCCCTCCGCCTCTCACACACACTCTCTCCCTCCGCCTCTCACACACTCTCTCTCCCTCCGCCTCTCACACACTCTCTCTCCCTCTGCCTCTCACACTCTCTCTCCCCCTGCCTCTCGCACACTCTCTCTCCCTCTGCCTCTCTCACACTCTCTCTCTCCCTCTGCCTCTCACACACTCTCTCTCCCTCTGCCTCTCACACACTCTCTCTCCCTCTGCCTCTCACACACTCTCTCTCCCTCCGCCTCTCACACACTCTCTCTCCCTCCGCCTCTCATACACTCTCTCTCCCTCTGCCTCTCACACACTCTCTCTCCCTCTGCCTCTCACACTCTCTCTGCCCTCCGCCTCTCACACACTCTCTCTGCCCTCCGCCTCTCACACTCTCTCTCTCCCTCCGCCTCTCACACACTCTCTCTCTCCCTCTCACACACTCTCTCCCTCTGCCTCTCACACACTCTCTCTCCCTCCGCCTCTCACACACTCTCTCTCCCTCCCCCTCTGCCTCTCACACACTCTCTCCCTCTCCCTCTGCCTCTCACACACTCTCTCCCTCCCCCTCCGCCTCTCACACACTCTCTCCCTCCCCCTCCGCCTCTCACACACTCTCTCCCTCTCCCTCTGCCTCTCACACACTCTCTCTCCCTCCGCCTCTCACACACTCTCTCTCCCTCCGCCTCTCACACACACTCTCTCCCTCTGCCTCTCACACACTCTCTCTCTCCCTCTGCCTCTCACACACTCTCTCTCTCCCTCTGCCTCTCACACACTCTCTCTCTCCCTCTGCCTCTCACTCACTCTCTCTCTCCCTCTGCCTCTCACACACTCTCTCTCCCTCTGCCTCTCACACACTCTCTCTCCCTCTGCCTCTCACACACTCTCTCTCCCTCTGCCTCGCACACACTCTCTCTCTCCCTCTGCCTCTCGCACACTCTCTCTCCCTCTGCCTCTCGCACACTCTCTCTCTCCCTCTGCCTCTCACACACTCTCTCCCTCTGCCTCTCACACACTCCCTCTGCCTCTCACACACTCCCTCTGCCTCTCACACACTCTCTCTCCCTCTGCCTCTCACACACTCTCTCTCCCTCCGCCTCTGCCTCTCACACACTCTCTCTCCCTCTGCCTCTCACACACTCTCTCTCTCCCTCTGCCTCTCACACACTCTCTCTCCCTCTGCCTCTCACACACTCTCTCTCTCCCTCTGCCTCTCGCACACTCTCTCTCCCTCTGCCTCTCACAAACTCTCTCTCTGCCACTCACACACTCTCTCTCCCTCTGCCACTCACACACTCTCTCTCCCTCCGCCTCTCACACACACTCTCTCCCTCTGCCTCTCACACACTCTCTCTCCCTCTGCCTCTCACACACTCTCTCTCCCTCTGCCTCTCACACACTCTCTCTCCCTCTGCCTCTCACACACTCTCTCTCCCTCTGCCTCTCACACACTCTCTCTCCCTCTGCCTCTCACACACTCTCTCTCCCTCTGCCTCTCTCACACTCTCTCTCCCTCTGCCTCTCACAAACTCTCTCTCTGCCACTCACACACTCTCTCCCTCTGCCTCTCACACACTCTCTCTCCCTCTGCCTCTCACACACTCTCTCTCCCTCTGCCACTCACACACTCTCTCTCCCTCTGCCACTCACACACTCTCTCTCCCTCTGCCACTCACACACTCTCTCTCCCTCCGCCTCTCACACACACTCTCTCCCTCTGCCTCTCACACACTCTCTCTCCCTCTGCCTCTCACACACTCTCTCTCCCTCTGCCTCTCACACACTCTCTCTCCCTCCGCCTCTCACACACTCTCTCTCCCTCTGCCTCTCACACTCTCTCTCCCCCTGCCTCTCGCACACTCTCTCTCCCTCTGCCTCTCTCACACTCTCTCTCTCCCTCTGCCTCTCACACACTCTCTCTCCCTCTGCCTCTCACACACTCTCTCTCCCTCCGCCTCTCACACACACTCTCTCCCTCCGCCTCTCACACACTCTCTCTCCCTCTGCCTCTCACACTCTCTCTCCCTCCGCCTCTCACACACTCTCTCCCTCTGCCTCTCACACACACTCTCCCTCTGCCTCTCACACACTCCCTCTGCCTCTCACACACTCTCTCTCCCTCTGCCTCTCACACACTCTCTCTCCCTCCGCCTCTGCCTCTCACACACTCTCTCCCTCCGCCTCTGCCTCTCACACACTCTCTCCCTCCGCCTCTCACACACTCTCTCTCTCCCTCCGCCTCTCACACACTCTCTCTCCCTCTGCCTCTCGCACACTCTCTCTCTCCCTCCGCCTCTCACACACTCTCTCTCCCTCTGCCTCTCACTCTCTCTCTCCCTCTGCCTCTCGCACACTCTCTCTCCCTCTGCCTCTCGCACACTCTCTCTCCCTCTGCCTCTCACACACTCCCTCTGCCTCTCACACTCTCTCTCTCCCTCTGCCTCTCGCACACTCTCTCTCCCTCTGCCTCTCACACACTCTCTCTCCCTCTGCCTCTCACACACTCTCTCTCCCTCTGCCTCTCACACACTCTCTCTCCCTCTGCCTCTCACACACTCTCTCTCTCCCTCTGCCTCTCACACACTCTCTCTCCCTCTGCCTCTCACACACTCTCTCTCCCTCTGCCTCTCACACACTCTCTCTCCCTCTGCCTCTCACACACTCTCTCCCTCTGCCTCTCACACACTCTCTCTCTCCCTCTGCCTCTCACACACTCTCTCTCCCTCTGCCTCTCACACACTCTCTCTCCCTCTGCCTCTCACACACTCTCTCTCCCTCCGCCTCTCACACACACTCTCTCCCTCTGCCTCTCACACACTCTCTCTCTCCCTCTGCCTCTCACACACTCTCTCTCTCCCTCTGCCTCTCACACACTCTCTCTCCCTCTGCCTCTCACACACTCTCTCTCTCCCTCTGCGTCTCACACACTCCCTCTCTCCCTCTGCCTCTCACACACTCCCTCTCTCCCTCTGCCTCTCACACACTCCCTCTCTCCCTCTGCCTCTCACACACTCTCTCTCTCCCTCTGCCTCTCACACACTCTCTCTCTCCCTCTGCCTCTCACACACTCTCTCTCTCCCTCTGCCTCTCACACACTCTCTCTCTCCCTCTGCCACTCACACACTCTCTCTCCCTCTGCCTCTCACACACTCTCTCTCGCCCACTGCCTCTCACACACTCTCTCTCCCTCTGCCTCTCACACACTCTCTCTCCCTCTGCCTCTCACACACTCTCTATCCCTCCGCCTCTCACACACTCTCTCTCCCTCTGCCTCTCACACACTCTCTCTCTCCTTCTGCCTCTCACACACTCTCTCTCCCTCTGCCTCTCACACACTCTCTCTCCCTCTGCCTCTCACACACTCTCTCTCCCTCTGCCTCTCACACACTCCCTCTGCCACTCACACACTCTCTCTCCCTCTGCCTCTCACACACTCCCTCTGCCTCTCACACTCTCTCTCTCCCTCTGCCTCTCACACACTCTCTCTCCCTCTGCCTCTCACACACTCCCTCTGCCACTCACACACTCTCTCTCCCTCTGCCTCTCACACACTCTCTCTCCCTCTGCCTCTCACACACTCCCTCTGCCACTCACACACTCTCTCTCCCTCTGCCTCTCACACACTCCCTCTGCCTCTCACACTCTCTCTCTCCCTCTGCCTCTCACACACTCTCTCTCCCTCTGCCTCTCACACACTCCCTCTGCCACTCACACACTCTCTCTCCCTCTGCCTCTCACACACTCCCTCTGCCTCTCACACACTCTCTCTCCCTCTGCCTCTCACACACTCTCTCTCCCTCTGCCTCTCACACACTCTCTCTCCCTCTGCCTCTCACACACTCTCTCTCCCTCTGCCTCTCGCACACTCTCTCTCCCTCTGCCTCTCACAAACTCTCTCTCTGCCTCTCACACACTCTCTCCCTCTGCCTCTCACACACTCTCTCTCCCTCTGCCTCTCACACACTCTCTCTCCCTCTGCCACTCACACACTCTCTCTCCCTCCGCCTCTCACACACTCTCTCTCCCTCCGCCTCTCACACACTCTCTCTCCCTCTGCCTCTCACACACTCTCTCCCCCTGCCTCTCGCACACTCTCTCTCCCTCTGCCTCTCTCACACTCTCTCTCTCCCTCTGCCTCTCACACACTCTCTCTCCCTCTGCCTCTCACACACTCTCTCTCCCTCTGCCTCTCACACACTCTCTCTCCCTCCGCCTCTCACACACTCTCTCTCCCTCCGCCTCTCATACACTCTCTCTCCCTCTGCCTCTCACACACTCTCTCTCCCTCTGCCTCTCACACTCTCTCTCCCTCCGCCTCTCACAAACTCTCTCTGCCCTCCGCCTCTCACACTCTCTCTCCCTCCGCCTCTCACACACTCTCTCTCTCCCTCTCACACACTCTCTCCCTCTGCCTCTCACACACTCTCTCTCCCTCCGCCTCTCACACACTCTCTCTCCCTCCGCCTCTCACACACTCTCTCCCTCCCCCTCTGCCTCTCACACACTCTCTCCCTCTCCCTCTGCCTCTCACACACTCTCTCCCTCCCCCTCCGCCTCTCACACACTCTCTCCCTCTCCCTCTGCCTCTCACACACTCTCTCTCCCTCCGCCTCTCACACACTCTCTCTCCCTCCGCCTCTCACACACACTCTCTCCCTCTGCCTCTCACACACTCTCTCTCTCCCTCTGCCTCTCACACACTCTCTCTCTCCCTCTGCCTCTCACACACTCTCTCTCTCCCTCTGCCTCTCACACACTCTCTCTCTCCCTCTGCCTCTCACACACTCTCTCTCCCTCTGCCTCGCACACACTCTCTCTCCCTCTGCCTCGCACACACTCTCTCTCCCTCTGCCTCTCGCACACTCTCTCTCCCTCTGCCTCTCGCACACTCTCTCTCTCCCTCTGCCTCTCACACACTCTCTCTCCCTCCGCCTCTCACACAGTCTCTCTCCCTCTGCCTCTCACACAGTCTCTCTCCCTCTGCCTCTCACACACACTCTCTCTCCCTCTGCCTCTCACACACTCTCTCTCTCCCTCTGCCTCTCACACACTCTCTCTCTCCCTCTGCCTCTCACACACTCTCTCTCTCCCTCTGCCTCTCACACACTCTCTCTCTCCCTCTGCCTCTCACACACTCTCTCTCCCTCTGCCTCTCACACACTCTCTCTCTCCCTCTGCCTCTCACACACTCTCTCCCTCTGCCTCTCACACACTCTCTCCCTCTGCCTCTCACACACTCTCTCTCCCTCCGCCTCTCACACACTCTCTCTCCCTCCGCCTCTCACACACTCTCTCTCCCTCTGCCTCTCACACACTCCCTCTGCCTCTCACACACTCTCTCTCCCTCTGCCTCTCACACACTCTCTCTCCCTCCGCCTCTGCCTCTCACACACTCTCTCTCCCTCTGCCTCTCACACACTCTCTCTCTCCCTCTGCCTCTCACACACTCTCTCTCCCTCTGCCTCTCACACACTCTCTCTCTCCCTCTGCCTCTCACACACTCTCTCTCTCCCACTGCCTCTCACACACTCTCTCTCTCCCTCTGCCTCTCACACACTCTCTCTCTCCCACTGCCTCTCACACACTCTCTCTCTCCCTCTGCCTCTCACACACTCTCTCTCTCCCACTGCCTCTCACACACTCTCTCTCCCTCTGCCTCTCACACACTCTCTCTCCCTCTGCCTCTCACACACTCTCTCTCCCTCTGCCTCTCACACACTCTCTATCCCTCCGCCTCTCACACACTCTCTCTCCCTCTGCCTCTCACACACTCTCTCTCTCCCTCTGCCTCTCACACACTCTCTCTCCCTCTGCCTCTCACACACTCTCTCTCCCTCTGCCTCTCACACACTCTCTCTCCCTCTGCCTCTCACACACTCTCTCTCCCTCTGCCTCTCACACACTCCCTCTCTCCCTCTGCCTCTCACACACTCTCTCTCTCCCTCTGCCTCTCACACACTCTCTCTCTCCCTCTGCCTCTCACACACTCTCTCTCTCCCTCTGCCTCTCACACACTCTCTCTCTCCCTCTGCCACTCACACACTCTCTCTCCCTCTGCCTCTCACACACTCTCTCTCGCCCACTGCCTCTCACACACTCTCTCTCCCTCTGCCTCTCACACACTCTCTCTCCCTCTGCCTCTCACACACTCTCTCTCCCTCTGCCTCTCACACACTCCCTCTGCCTCTCACACACTCTCTCTCCCTCTGCCTCTCACACACTCTCTCTCCCTCTGCCTCTCACACACTCTCTCTCCCTCTGCCTCTCGCACACTCTCTCTCCCTCTGCCTCTCGCACACTCTCTCTCCCTCTGCCTCTCACAAACTCTCTCTCTGCCTCTCACACACTCTCTCTCCCTCTGCCTCTCACACACTCTCTCTCCCTCTGCCACTCACACACTCTCTCTCCCTCCGCCTCTCACACACACTCTCTCCCTCCGCCTCTCACACACTCTCTCTCCCTCCGCCTCTCACACACTCTCTCTCCCTCTGCCTCTCACACTCTCTCTCCCCCTGCCTCTCGCACACTCTCTCTCCCTCTGCCTCTCTCACACTCTCTCTCTCCCTCTGCCTCTCACACACTCTCTCTCCCTCTGCCTCTCACACACTCTCTCTCCCTCTGCCTCTCACACACTCTCTCTCCCTCTGCCTCTCACACTCTCTCTCTCCCTCTGCCTCTCACACACTCTCTCTCCCTCTGCCTCTCACACACTCTCTCTCTCCCTCTCACACACTCTCTCTCCCTCCGCCTCTCACACACTCTCTCTCCCTCCGCCTCTCACACACACTCTCTCCCTCCGCCTCTCACACACTCTCTCTCCCTCTGCCTCTCACACACTCTCTATCCCTCCGCCTCTCACACACTCTCTCTCCCTCTGCCTCTCACACTCTCTCTCCCTCTGCCTCTCACACACTCTCTCTCCCTCTGCCTCTCACACACTCTCTCTCCCTCTGCCTCTCACACACTCCCTCTGCCACTCACACACTCTCTCTCCCTCTGCCTCTCACACACTCCCTCTGCCTCTCACACTCTCTCTCTCCCTCTGCCTCTCACACACTCTCTCTCCCTCTGCCTCTCACACACTCTCTCTCCCTCTGCCTCTCACACACTCCCTCTGCCACTCACACACTCTCTCTCCCTCTGCCTCTCACACACTCCCTCTGCCTCTCACACTCTCTCTCTCCCTCTGCCTCTCACACACTCTCTCTCCCTCTGCCTCTCACACACTCCCTCTGCCACTCACACACTCTCTCTCCCTCTGCCTCTCACACACTCCCTCTGCCTCTCACACACTCTCTCTCCCTCTGCCTCTCACACACTCTCTCTCCCTCTGCCTCTCACACACTCTCTCTCCCTCTGCCTCTCACACACTCTCTCTCCCTCTGCCTCTCGCACACTCTCTCTCCCTCTGCCTCTCACAAACTCTCTCTCTGCCTCTCACACACTCTCTCCCTCTGCCTCTCACACACTCTCTCTCCCTCTGCCTCTCACACACTCTCTCTCCCTCTGCCACTCACACACTCTCTCTCCCTCCGCCTCTCACACACACTCTCTCCCTCCGCCTCTCACACACTCTCTCTCCCTCCGCCTCTCACACACTCTCTCTCCCTCTGCCTCTCACACTCTCTCTCCCCCTGCCTCTCGCACACTCTCTCTCCCTCTGCCTCTCTCACACTCTCTCTCTCCCTCTGCCTCTCACACACTCTCTCTCCCTCTGCCTCTCACACACTCTCTCTCCCTCTGCCTCTCACACACTCTCTCTCCCTCCGCCTCTCACACACTCTCTCTCCCTCCGCCTCTCATACACTCTCTCTCCCTCTGCCTCTCACACACTCTCTCTCCCTCTGCCTCTCACACTCTCTCTGCCCTCCGCCTCTCACACACTCTCTCTGCCCTCCGCCTCTCACACTCTCTCTCTCCCTCCGCCTCTCACACACTCTCTCTCTCCCTCTCACACACTCTCTCCCTCTGCCTCTCACACACTCTCTCTCCCTCCGCCTCTCACACACTCTCTCTCCCTCCCCCTCTGCCTCTCACACACTCTCTCCCTCTCCCTCTGCCTCTCACACACTCTCTCCCTCCCCCTCCGCCTCTCACACACTCTCTCCCTCCCCCTCCGCCTCTCACACACTCTCTCCCTCTCCCTCTGCCTCTCACACACTCTCTCTCCCTCCGCCTCTCACACACTCTCTCTCCCTCCGCCTCTCACACACACTCTCTCCCTCTGCCTCTCACACACTCTCTCTCTCCCTCTGCCTCTCACACACTCTCTCTCTCCCTCTGCCTCTCACACACTCTCTCTCTCCCTCTGCCTCTCACACACTCTCTCTCTCCCTCTGCCTCTCACACACTCTCTCTCCCTCTGCCTCTCACACACTCTCTCTCCCTCTGCCTCGCACACACTCTCTCTCCCTCTGCCTCGCACACACTCTCTCTCCCTCTGCCTCTCGCACACTCTCTCTCTCCCTCTGCCTCTCGCACACTCTCTCTCTCCCTCTGCCTCTCACACACTCTCTCCCTCTGCCTCTCACACACTCTCTCCCTCTGCCTCTCACACACTCCCTCTGCCTCTCACACACTCCCTCTGCCTCTCACACACTCTCTCTCCCTCTGCCTCTCACACACTCTCTCTCCCTCCGCCTCTGCCTCACACACACTCTCTCTCCCTCTGCCTCTCACACACTCTCTCTCTCCCTCTGCCTCTCACACACTCTCTCTCCCTCTGCCTCTCACACACTCTCTCTCTCCCTCTGCCTCTCGCACACTCTCTCTCCCTCTGCCTCTCACAAACTCTCTCTCTGCCTCTCACACACTCTCTCCCTCTGCCTCTCACACACTCTCTCTCCCTCTGCCTCTCACACACTCTCTCTCCCTCTGCCACTCACACACTCTCTCTCCCTCCGCCTCTCACACACACTCTCTCCCTCCGCCTCTCACACACTCTCTCTCCCTCCGCCTCTCACACACTCTCTCTCCCTCTGCCTCTCACACTCTCTCTCCCCCTGCCTCTCGCACACTCTCTCTCCCTCTGCCTCTCTCACACTCTCTCTCTCCCTCTGCCTCTCACACACTCTCTCTCCCTCCGCCTCTCACACACACTCTCTCCCTCCGCCTCTCACACACTCTCTCTCCCTCTGCCTCTCACACTCTCTCTCCCTCCGCCTCTCACACACTCTCTCCCTCTGCCTCTCACACACACTCTCCCCTCTGCCTCTCACACACTCCCTCTGCCTCTCACACACTCTCTCTCCTTCTGCCTCTCACACACTCTCTCTCCCTCCGCCTCTGCCTCTCACACACTCTCTCCCTCCGCCTCTGCCTCTCACACACTCTCTCCCTCCGCCTCTCACACACTCTCTCTCTCCCTCCGCCTCTCGCACACTCTCTCTCCCTCTGCCTCTCGCACACTCTCTCTCTCCCTCCGCCTCTCACACACTCTCTCTCCCTCTGCCTCTCACTCTCTCTCTCCCTCTGCCTCTCGCACACTCTCTCTCTCCCACTGCCTCTCACACACTCTCTCCCTCTGCCTCTCACACACTCTCTCTCCCTCTGCCTCTCACACACTCTCTCTCCCTCTGCCTCTCGCACACTCTCTCTCCCTCTGCCTCTCTCACACTCTCTCTCCCTCTGCCTCTCACACACTCTCTCTCCCTCTGCCTCTCACACACTCTCTCTCTCCCTCTGCCTCTCACACACTCTCTCTCCCTCTGCCTCTCACACACTCTCTCTCCCTCTGCCTCTCACACACTCTCTCTCTCCCTCTGCCTCTCACACACTCTCTCTCTCCCTCTGCCTCTCACACACTCTCTCTCCCTCTGCCTCTCACACACTCTCTCTCTCCCTCTGCGTCTCACACACTCCCTCTCTCCCTCTGCCTCTCACACACTCCCTCTCTCCCTCTGCCTCTCACACACTCCCTCTCTCCCTCTGCCTCTCACACACTCTCTCTCTCCCTCTGCCTCTCACACACTCTCTCTCTCCCTCTGCCTCTCACACACTCTCTCTCTCCCTCTGCCTCTCACACACTCTCTCTCTCCCTCTGCCACTCACACACTCTCTCTCCCTCTGCCTCTCACACACTCTCTCTCGCCCACTGCCTCTCACACACTCTCTCTCCCTCTGCCTCTCACACACTCTCTCTCCCTCTGCCTCTCACACTCTCTCTCCCTCCGCCTCTCACACACTCTCTATCCCTCCGCCTCTCACACACTCTCTCTCCCTCCGCCTCTCACACACTCTCTCTCCCTCTGCCTCTCACACACTCTCTCTCCCTCCCCCTCTGCCTCTCACACACTCTCTCTCCCTCTGCCTCTCACACACTCTCTCTCCCTCTGCCTCTCACACACTCTCTCTCCCTCTGCCTCTCACACACTCTCTATCCCTCCGCCTCTCACACACTCTCTCTCCCTCTGCCTCTCACACACTCTCTCTCTCCTTCTGCCTCTCACACACTCTCTCTCCCTCTGCCTCTCACACACTCTCTCTCCCTCTGCCTCTCACACACTCTCTCTCCCTCTGCCTCTCACACACTCCCTCTGCCACTCACACACTCTCTCTCCCTCTGCCTCTCACACACTCCCCTCTGCCTCTCACACTCTCTCTCTCCCCTCTGCCTCTCACACACTCTCTCTCCCTCTGCCTCTCACACACTCCCTCTGCCACTCACACACTCTCTCTCCCCTCTGCCTCTCACACACTCCCTCTGCCTCTCACACACTCTCTCCCTCTGCCTCTCACACACTCTCTCTCTCCCTCTGCCTCTCACACACTCTCTCTCCCTCTGCCTCTCACACACTCTCTCTCCCTCTGCCTCTCACACACTCTCTCTCCCTCCTGCCTCTCGCACACTCTCTCTCCCTCTGCCTCTCACAAACTCTCTCTCTGCCTCTCACACACTCTCTCCCTCTGCCTCTCACACACTCTCTCTCCCTCTGCCTCTCACACACTCTCTCTCCCTCTGCCACTCACACACTCTCTCTCCCTCCGCCTCTCACACACACTCTCTCCCTCCGCCTCTCACACACTCTCTCTCCCCTCTGCCTCTCACACACTCTCTCCCCCTGCCTCTCGCACACTCTCTCTCCCTCTGCCTCTCTCACACTCTCTCTCTCCCTCTGCCTCTCACACACTCTCTCTCCCCTCTGCCCTCTCACACACTCTCTCTCCCTCTGCCTCTCACACACTCTCTCTCCCTCCGCCTCTCACACACTCTCTCTCCCTCCGCCTCTCATACACTCTCTCTCCCTCTGCCTCTCACACACTCTCTCTCCCTCTGCCTCTCACACTCTCTCTCCCTCCGCCTCTCACACACTCTCTCTGCCCTCCGCCTCTCACACTCTCTCTCCCTCCGCCTCTCACACACTCTCTCTCTCCCTCTCACACACTCTCTCCCCTCTGCCCTCTCACACACTCTCTCTCCCTCCGCCTCTCACACACTCTCTCTCCCTCCGCCTCTCACACACTCTCTCCCTCCCCCTCTGCCTCTCACACACTCTCTCCCTCTCCCTCCGCCTCTCACACACTCTCTCCCTCCCCCTCCGCCTCTCACACACTCTCTCCCCTCTCCCTCTGCCTCTCACACACTCTCTCTCCCTCCGCCTCTCACACACTCTCTCTCCCTCCGCCTCTCACACACACTCTCTCCCTCTGCCTCTCACACACTCTCTCTCTCCCTCTGCCTCTCACACACTCTCTCTCTCTCCTCTGCCTCTCACACACTCTCTCTCTCCCTCTGCCTCTCACACACTCTCTCTCTCCCTCTGCCTCTCACACACTCTCTCTCCCTCTGCCTCTCACACACTCTCTCTCCCTCTGCCTCGCGCACACTCTCTCTCCCCTCTGCCTCTCGCACACTCTCTCTCCCTCTGCCTCTCGCACACTCTCTCTCTCCCTCTGCCTCTCACACACTCTCTCTCCCTCTGCCTCTCACACAGTCTCTCTCCCTCTGCCTCTCACACAGTCTCTCTCCCTCTGCCTCTCACACACACTCTCTCTCCCTCTGCCTCTCACACACTCTCTCTCTCCCTCTGCCTCTCACACACTCTCTCTCTCCCTCTGCCTCTCACACACTCTCTCTCTCCCTCTGCCTCTCACACACTCTCTCTCCCTCTGCCTCTCACACACTCTCTCTCTCCCTCTGCCTCTCACACACCTCTCCCTCTGCCTCTCACACACTCCCTCTGCCTCTCACACACTCCCTCTGCTCTCACACACTCTCTCTCCCTCTGCCTCTCACACACTCTCTCTCCCTCCGCCTCTGCTCTCACACACTCTCTCTCCCTCTGCCTCTCACACACTCTCTCTCTCCCTCTGCCTCTCACACACTCTCTCTCCCTCTGCCTCTCACACACTCTCTCTCTCCCTCTGCCTCTCACACACTCTCTCTCTCCCCACTGCCTCTCACACACTCTCTCTCTCCCTCTGCCTCTCACACACTCTCTCTCTCCCACTGCCTCTCACACACTCTCTCTCTCCCTCTGCCTCTCACACACTCTCTCTCTCCCACTGCCTCTCACACACTCTCTCTCCCTCTGCCTCTCACACACTCTCTCTCCCTCTGCCTCTCACACACTCTCTCTCCCTCTGCCTCTCACACACTCTCTATCCCTCCGCCTCTCACACACTCTCTCTCCCCTCTGCCTCTCACACACCACTCCTCTCTCTCCCTCTGCCTCTCACACACTCTGTCTCCCTCTGCCTCTCACACACTCTCTCTCCCTCTGCCTCTCACACACTCTCTATCCCTCTGCCTCTCACACACTCCTCTGCCACTCACACACTCTCTCTCCCTCTGCCTCTCACACACTCCCTCTGCCTCTCACACTCTCTCTCTCCCTCTGCCTCTCACACACTCTCTCTCCCTCTGCCTCTCACACACTCTCTCTCCCTCTGCCTCTCACACACTCTCTCTCCCTCTGCCTCTCACACCACTCTCTCTCCCTCTGCCTCTCACACACTCTCTCTCCCTCTGCCTCTCACACACTCTCTCTCCCTCTGCCTCTCACACACTCTCTCTCCCTCTGCCTCTCACACACTCTCTCTCCCTCTGCCTCTCACACACTCTCTCTCCCTCTGCCTCTCACACACTCTCTCTCCCTCTGCCTCTCACACACTCTCTCTCTCCCTCTCACACACTCTCTCTCCCCTCCGCCTCTCACACACTCTCTCTCCCTCCGCCTCTCACACACACTCTCTCCCTCTGCCTCTCACACACTCCCTCTGCCTCTCACACACTCCCTCTGCCTCTCACACACTCTCTCCTCCCCTCTGCCTCTCGCACACTCTCTCTCTCCCTCCGCCTCTCACACACTCTCTCTCCCTCTGCCTCTCACACACTCTCTCTCCCTCTGCCTCTCACAACACTCTCTCTCCCTCTGCCTCTCACTCTCTCTCTCCCTCTGCCTCTCGCACACTCTCTCTCCCTCTGCCTCTCACACACACTCTCTCCCTCTGCCTCTCACACACTCCCCTCTGGCCTCTCACACACTCCCTCTGCCTCTCACACACTCTCTCCCCCTCTGCCTCTCGCACACTCTCTCTCTCCCTCTGGCCTCTCACACTATCTCTCTCCCTCTGCCTCTCACACACTCTCTCTCCCTCTGCCTCTCACACACTCCCTCTGCCACCTCACACACTCTCCTCTCCCTCTGCCTCTCACACACTCCCTCTGCCTCTCACACTCTCTCTCTCCCTCTGCCTCTCACACACTCTCTCTCCTCTGCCTCTCACACACTCTCTCTCCCTCTGCCTCTCACACACTCTCTCTCCCTCTGCCTCTCTCACTCTCTCTCCTCGCCTCTCACACACTCTCTCTCCCTCTGCCTCTCACACACTCTCTCTCCCTCTGCCTCTCACACACTCTCTCTCCCTCTGCCTCTCACACACTCTCTCTCCTCTGCCTCTCACACACTCTCTCTCCCTCTGCCTCTCACACACTCTCTCTCCCCTCTGCCTCTCACACACTCTCTCTCTCCTCTCACACACTCTCTTCTCCCTCCGCCTCTCACACACTCTCTCTCCCTCCGCCTCTCACACACACTCTCTCCCTCTGCCTCTCACACACTCCCGTCTGCCTCTCACACACTCCCTCTGCTCTCACACACTCTCTCCCCCTCTGCCTCTCGCACACTCTCTCTCTCCCTCCGCCTCTCACACACTCTCTCTCCCTCTGCCTCTCACACACTCTCTCTCCCTCTGCCTCTCACACACTCTCTCTCCCTCTGCCTCTCACTCTCTCTCTCCCTCTGCCTCTCGCACACTCTCTCTCCCTCTGCCTCTCACACACACTCTCTCCCTCTGCCTCTCACACACTCCCTCTGCCTCTCACACACTCCCTCTGCCTCTCACACACTCTCTCCCCCTCTGCCTCTCGCACACTCTCTCTCTCCCTCTGCCTCTCACACACTCTCTCTCCCTCTGCCTCTCACACACTCTCTCTCCCTCTGCCTCTCACACACTCTCTCTCCCTCTGCCTCTCACACACTCTCTCTCCCTCTGCCTCTCACTCTCTCTCTCCCTCTGCCTCTCGCACACTCTCTCTCCCTCTGCCTCTCGCACACTCTCTCTCCCTCTGCCTCTCGCACACTCTCTCTCCCTCTGCCTCTCGCACACTCTCTCTCCCTCTGCCTCTCGCACACTCTCTCTCCCTCTGCCTCTCACACACTCTCTCTCCCCTCTGCCTCTCACACACTCTCTCTCTCCCTCTGCCTCTCACACACTCTCTCTCTCCCTCTGCCTCTCACACACTCTCTCTCTCCCTCTGCCTCTCACACACTCTCTCTGCCTCTCACACACCTCTCTCTCTCCCTCTCCCTCTCACACACTCCCTCTCTCCCTCTGCCTCTCACACACTCTCTCCCTCTGCCTCTCACACACTCTCTCTCCCTCTGCCTCTCACACACTCTCTCTCCCTCTGCCTCTCACACACTCTCTCTCCCTCCGCCTCTCACACACTCTCTCTCCCTCTGCCTCTCACACACTCTCTCCCCTCCCCCTCTGCCTCTCACACAACCTCTCCCCCTCTGCCTCTCACACACTCTCTCTCTCCCTCTCACACACTCTCTCTCTCCCTCTCACACACTCTCTCCCTCTCACACACTCTCCTCTCCCTCCGCCTCTCACACACTCTCTCTCCCTCCGCCTCTCACACACTCTCTCTCCCTCTGCCTCTCACACACTCTCTCCCTCCCCCTCTGCCTCTCACACAACCTCTCCCCCTCTGCCTCTCACACACTCTCTCTCCCTCTGCCTCTCACACACTCCCTCTGCCTCTCACACACTCCCTCTGCCTCTCACACACTCTCTCTCCTCTGCCTCTCACACACTCTCTCTCCCTCTGCCTCTCACACACTCTCTCTCTCCCTCTCCCTCTCTCACACTCTCTCTCCCTCTGCCTCTCACACACTCTCTCTGCCTCTGCCTCTCACACACTCTCTCTCCCTCTGCCTCTCACACTCTCACCTCTGCCTCTCACACACTCTCTCCCCTGCCCCTCTGCCTCTCACACACTCTCTCTCTCCCTCTGCCTCTCACACACTCTCTCTCTCCCTCTGCCTCTCACACACTCTCTCCCTGCCCCCTCTGCCTCTCACACTCTCTCTCTCCCTCTGCCTCTCACACACTCTCTCTCTCCCCTCTGCCCTCCTCACACACTCTCTCTCTCCCTCTGCCTCTCACACACTCCCTCTCTCCCTCTGCCTCTCACACACTCCCTCTCTCCCTCTGCCTCTCACACACTCCCTCTCTCCCTCTGCCCTCTCACACACTCTCTCTCTCCCTCTGCCTCTCACACACTCTCTCTCTCCCTCTGCCTCTCACACACTCTCTCTCTCCCTCTGCCTCTCACACACTCTCTCTCCCTCTGCCTCTCACACACTCTCTCTCTCCCTCTGCCTCTCACACACTCTCTCTCCCACTGCCTCTCACACACTCTCTCTCTCCCTCTGCCTCTCACACACTCTCTCTCTCCCACTGCCTCTCACACTCTCTCTCTCCTCTGCCTCTCACACACTCTCTCTCTCACACTGCCTCTCACACACTCTCTCTCCCTCTGCCTCTCACACACTCTCTCTCCCTCTGCCTCTCACACACTCTCTCTCCCTCTGCCTCTCACACACTCTCTATCCCTCCGCCTCTCACACACTCTCTCTCCCTCTGCCTCTCACACACTCTCTCTCTCCCCTCTGCCTCTCACACACTCTGTCTCCCTCTGCCTCTCACACACTCTCTCTCCCTCTGCCTCTCACACACTCTCTATCCCTCTGCCTCTCACACACTCCCTCTGCCACTCACACACTCTCTCTCCCTCTGCCTCTCACACACTCCCTCTGCCTCTCACACTCTCTCTCTCCCTCTGCCTCTCACACACTCCCCTCTGCCTCTCACACACTCTCTCTCCCTCTGCCTCTCACACACTCTCTCTCCCTCTGCCTCTCACACACTCTCTCTCCCTCTGCCTCTCACACACTCTCTCTCCCTCTGCCTCTCACACACTCTCTCTCCCTCTGCCTCTCACACACTCTCTCTCCCTCTGCCTCTCACACACTCTCTCTCCCTCTGCCCTCTCACACACCTCTCTCTCTCCCTCTCACACACTCTCTCTCCCTCCGCCTCTCACACACTCTCTCTCCCTCCGCCTCTCACACAGCACTCTCTCCCTCCCGCCTCTCACACACTCTCTCTCCCTCTGCCTCTCACACTCTCTCTCCCTCCGCCTCTCACACACTCTCTCCCTCTGCCTCTCACACACTCTCTCCCTCTGCCTCTCACACACACTCTCCCTCTGCCTCTCACACACTCCCTCTGCCTCTCACACACTCTCTCTCCCTCTGCCTCTCACACACTCTCTCTCCCTCCGCCTCTGCCTCTCACACTCTCTCCTCCCTCCGCCTCTCACACACTCTCTCTCTCCCTCCGCCTCTCACACACTCTCTCCCCCTCTGCCTCTCGCACACTCTCTCTCTCCCTCCGCCTCTCACACACTCTCTCTCCCTCTG